>JAUUDW010467585.1:0-12472 GCA_032361385.1 Panulirus guttatus | reverse complement strand
TATATTTCAATTAGGGCCCGGCCTTGATGTGGACTTTTGTCCGTGACTGGAGCCTTCAACATAAAAAAAAATATATACCACAAGGCAGAGGGTTTTCGGAGCAGCAGAACAAATTTGGCTCCATAACATCTTTCTTCTGTTTTAATGACAACTTTTACACCTAATTCGATAAGACGATCCTAAGTCTCTACTATTTCCTTGTAAAAATAGTATGCGGTATGCGCCTTACGGCGCATTCTGAGGATTTATGTTTTCTGATACGATAAACCGGAGCTGTAGCAAAGTAAAGTCAGCAAGAAATGAAATGGGGTCTGCCTGAATTTAGATATACATTTTAATCTTTGTTATCATTGACTCTCTCCACATTTACATGTTAAGTACATGTAGACATGCACTTCTAGTGGGATTTTTTTTCCAGAACTATGGTCCCAGACCTCTTCCTCAAAGATTGGCATATAGTATGGCATTCTGAATCTGAGGAAGACTTGCTGCCTATGCTTAAGCATTATATTTCGTAATACAATAACATTCACATTTTAAAAGCTGAAATAAACTTATGCGGTTTCATTTATCGATATTTTCTGGTCAAAAAATAATATTACTAATTTTACGAGAGAACGAAGAAAAGATGTAATTTGAGATTTATGACGCGGAAACTTAACCTATCCTAGCATTATCAAACCCCCAACAAACATATGGACGACTTTAAAGCACAGGGAAAATGTGGGATTTAAACACATACAAAGAATTTATGACGTGGAAATCTCAAAAACTAACCTACCCCAGCATTTTTAACCCCCAACACACAAGGACAAGGAGAATGTAGGGTTTATCCAGCGCAGCGTAACACCGGGTAACTTTTACTAGACAGAAAGAAGTAAATGAGTAATATGAGATTTTATGGCGTGCTAACTTTAAACATCTAACCCATCCTAGCATTTTTAAACCCCCAACTAATATAAGGAGGACTCTGAAGTACAGGGAAAAGGTAAGGTTTGAATAGATACAAAGAGCTATCTTTATCCAGTGTAACGTAACACCGTCTCACATAGCTACATTGACGGGTAGTGTAGCGCAAGCACAGTGAATGTTTCATTGTTCTACGTAGCGAATCAAAGAAACTTGTCAAAATATTGTCGTCGACACCAAACCTAAGAATAGCATAATATATAATAAGTAAATTACAAGTGTATTACCTAATGGTATGGAAAAGTATCGAAAACAATTTCTTTTTCAATGTACTATATTGGGTTCTTGGTGAGTTACGGGTCGCAGTGACGGAGGTGAATCTGGCGGTCTGAAGGCGCCGTCACACTAGCACTTCCTACGTCATTTTCTTGCATTAGTTTTCCTAATAACTGTCGTTTTTCTACGGGTGCCCTATAACACGGAATCAGTGTGTTAGTCATTTCACGTTCGTCAACGGTTAACAAAGATGCTTTCGACTTACCAGCAAGCAGCCGTCATTCTGCACATTATCCTGTTTTATATTTTCTAAACGAAATTCTTCGTACAGGCGTGGACACTGAACTAAAGGTATAAACTCCATTTTGAAACTAGAGCGTTAAACAGTCAACACTAGAGGCTACTGATGTAAACAATCATATCAGATGTATTAGTGTTGTCAACATAAATTAAAAATAATTTATACACTTAAGCAGCGTATTGGAAATGTGATATTAAACTTTCTGATTTAAATATAGTTATTTTATATGGCTAAATATTTTATTTTACATAACTATCCTTATTATTGAGTATAGATCTTGACTTGACCATCGAGCTTGACACAGACCAATAATATGGAAACGATTCGTTTCGCGTGAACGAAAACATGACATGGAAAAAAGTGACAGATAAAGGGATAATCGACGCAAAAAGTGCTATTATGACTCCACTTTCAGTATAGGAGTATGTCCGTTTGATTAAAGGGGGTAAAAAAGTATCAAAATGTTGAAAATGTTCAATTACCAGGAACTTTTGTAACTATTACTTCTGTAAGGAAAAAAAAATCATGTAAAAAGTACAAGTTTCCTTGTACAATATCACTATATGCAATGAAGGTACAGATATCAGTTATATTGTATTCGATCTTAGGAGTGATATGATCCACCTACGCTGTGAATAAAGTTGGCTTTGGAGACCCAGGAATGTATGCCAACGTGAAAGCGAAGCTCTGAGAATCACGAGCTATAGTCCAAACTTTTGTCCCCCAATAAAACAATCCCTTTCATTTCTCTTCTCCCGGGAAAATGTTTTACGAAGTCCATCTCACCGAACCATTGTGGAGGCTGTAGGTTTAGTGACTAATGTGATGACAGGTTGTCCTGTCGTGCTCACGAATCACTTTGTAGTTAGTTGTTTTTCTTGTACGTTAACATGGGTTTTCACCATTTTGGAAAGGTAGTTTGTCTCCAGACGATGAGGATTAAGGCTAAGTATTAGCTTTTACAAGACCCATCCGACAAGATGGGAATATAGAGTTGCCAATTCACTCGACGGTACCCCCACCCTTGAGCACAATGGTACGACCCTCAGGTACTGAAGGCCGGGTCTCTAAACCTGACTCTTTCAGGGTCTTTACTGCCGTGCTCAGGGGCCTTAAAGTCGGGTTCTGGAGACTACGAAATCCATACTAGAGTATCTTACACACAGGCAATTGTAGGGCAGTGTTGATGTATTCACTCCATAACCTGCACCTGCCTAGGGAATCTGTTTCCACTCCACGAACACACATTTCAGCTCCTAAGTTGACATAGTGGCACACACGAAACATGCATTCCCCCACACCCACCATCACCTTCAACTTGTATGATCGTAAAGTTGCAGCAGCTCTTACGAAGTTGCATTCCCATTTCAGTGAATACTACGACCTCTTTCTATCACAGTTTCCCCGGTGACATACTGATCCTTACTATTGGGCTTGCGTAGCTTTTCATTCCAGGTCATTGGTTGGGTGTACTGTACAGTCTGCTATTCCTATCAGCCTTATTTTCCCGTACATTTAGTTTATTTTTTATGCTTTATTATAAACCTGAAAATGTATTGGCGAGGTAGTACCAACTATTCTCTGTAGAATCTTCAAGTTATACCTATTCGACTATAGCAGTTATTTTCATGAAATTTCTTGAGTTCATGCCATCTGGTTCTACGAGTGACACTCTCTTGGTTCTACCACTTACATTGTGCTGGCGCTGGCTGACTTCATGTTTCCACCAGTTTCAACCCTCTTGGTTCTACCAGTTACACTATAGGACGAGCCTAGTCACACTAATGTACCACCAGTACACGCTATATTCCAACAGTTAGATTAGGGCCAGCGAGTAGGTTATGTAGGTTCCACCTGGGTACATTCTACTGTGTGTTCTGCCACTTAATCTTGCAGTTCTTAGGACCCAACACTTATTCCTTGGTTTACCAGTACACTGTAGAGGCACTGGAGAGGCTTAGCTGTGTTGCTATGACGGCGTCAAAGTGGCCTAGCTCCGTTACTGAGGCGCCAAAGTAGCCTATCTCTGTTACCGAGGCTCCAAAGTGACCTAATTCTGAGGTGCCAAAGTGGCTTAGCTTTGTTACTGAGGCGCCAAAGTAGCCTAGCTCTGTTGCTGAGGCTCTGCAGCTGTGAAGGCACCAAAGTGGTCTAGTGTGTAACTATGGAAGCACCAAAATGGCCTAGCCGTGGCACTATTAAAGTGCCAAAGTGGTCTAGTTTTATTGGCTGAGGCACCAGTGTGGTTTGGCCTTTTTTCCGCTGTGGAGGCGCTTTTAAAGTATTCTTTTTCGTCTTTGAGGATATGTGTCTGAGCAAGAAACTGAGGGAAATTAACCTGAAGGCCTTATTTGTAGTATGGTCATAGCTTACCTGTGTTATGGGTACCAAGTTCACTCTGTAGAACCAGTCATTTTCATTGTGGAGAGCCAGCTGATTTCAGTGTTTAGAACCTGGCAATTTCATTAAGAAGAACCAAGAAGTGTCTGTGTAGAAGCAAATGGTTTCATTGTAGAATGAACCAGCTTTACTGTATAGAACCAGCCATATAGTATTATTGGAATATGGAGATGTGTCGCTGCTTAGAACATATTAGTCACTCTACAAAGCTATCCAGTATTAGTGAGTAGAAATTGCCACTTTACTCTGTAGATAAAGCCAGCCAGTTTCACTATTTGGAATCTTTTAGTTTCACATTGTTAAGCTTACCAGTTTCATAATGTAGAACCCACCAACTTCGTAAAGCAGAACCTACATGTTTCATCGCGTAGAACCTACCAGTTTTACCCTTGTTCTCATTTCTGTTCACTGTGATTGAGCAAGTTTTACTGTAAGGAATCACGCATATTTGCTATGCAGAGCCTGCCAAATCAGTCAGCGAAACTCAATAGATACATAATATAAACAACAAGTTTTATTGTACAGTCTTTCGAAACCTCTATCTTTCCATTATATATATATATATATATATATATATATGAAAGTGATAGGTTTCTCTGTTCAGGTAATGACTATCACTGCAGGCTATCTGTAGGTTTTATGACGTGGAAACTGTATTACTGTCTCTATTATCTCTTCAGTTTGACTTTTGGGAACCTTGTTTGGACTTTTAGCATGAAGAGCTTACTTGACTGTCTGAAATTTATAAAATTATTTTCATATTGTATTTTTGGGAATGAATTCTTAATATTTTGGCTATGTTCTTATGTATATAGTTTTTTCTTATTCTGAGCGTTTCCAGTACTTAAATTCTTCAGCAGTCTGTAATTATTAGCTTTGGGTTTTATTTCCAGACCTGTGCTTTGATTATGATGAGATTTTCCTTAAACGGGTTTTTTTTAGTTAACTTCTTGCTATGCCAAGTGTAGACTTAGGGCACAAGGGACCCGCCTTGTCGTGAGGAGGAACATGTCTTAAGGCAAACCTTGGCATGTTCCCTCAAATCTCCAAGCGGGCCTGGTGGTGCCACCACACCTGCCCGCGTCACGGCCAGAGGCAAGGTGCATCTTTTAAGTAATGAATGGTAGTCGTAAGAAGTGCACTATGTCCATGGTATGTATGGCAGGAGACCACCATAATTATTCTTGTGGTCACCAGGGGACGCTGAGGGTAGGAACGATCCTCGGCGACAGGGCGGTGTCGTCTACGGCCACTCCTACGTCCCGTCTACCACTAAGCGGGGTAGGGACAGGGGCCGAGGTCGGTCCCGCCAATCTTCCTCCTCCACTTCATACACTTCTTCATCTTCCTCTTCCACATCGGTGACGGGCACGGATGGGGTCACCCGGGAGACTGTGAGCCGTGCCACCTACGGCAGCCCCGGCTCGGGCGTCCACAACACCTCTTACACCTACACAAACGTCGACCCGGGGTCCCCCGCCGGCCGCACCCGTGATGCCGCCTCGACCACATCCTCTCGCCGCACATCCTCCAGGCGCACCTCAAGGCCGAAGTCGCGAGGGCGAGGTCGAGGTCGAGGCCGAGGCCGAGGGAGGAAAGTGGAAGAGGCGGTGGAGGAGACTCCATCCGTCGTGGATGAGCCATACTTCAAGCGGCATCACGGGGAGGCCGAGGATGGCCGACACTTCCTTTGGAATGGTGGCGAGTACACGGCGGCTGGTCGCCCCGGGTCGTCCATCTCACGACGGGTGAACACCACCCGAACCACTACCTCCACCACCTCCACTAGAACACGTCCAGGTTCAACCACCACGTACACTTACACCTACCCGGGGGGTTCTAGCGTCGCCACGTACAGGAACACCACCACGTACACCTCCCGTATCCCAGGATATTCCACGTCGGAGAGCTGGAGAGGTGGTTCCACGCAGACCTCCAGCACACGCTACGAGACCTCCTACAACCGTCGCTACGACTCCCTCGGTGGCGGCTCCAGCAGCTCCTCCTCGTCTTCCTTCTCTACCAGTGGAGGCGGTGGGAGTGAAGTAGGCTTCGGCGAGAGCTACCGCAAGAACACTGAGGAGGAGCAGACGCTCGAGTACGAAGAGGAAGAGTACGATGTGGAGTTCGCCCGCGGCCCATTCATATCAGTGGAGGACCGCACGCACCCCTTCGTCGTGCGAGGCTTGGGCGCCGCCCCAGGTAGGATGTGGTTACCTCAACCAGGCTGGAACATTGTGGCTCAGTTAATCCAGCCTTCACAATAATCCCTCTTGGCCTCAACCTCGAGCCTTCTTATGGTGTGGACTAACCCCTTAGCAACCCCTGGGACCACCTCCCAAAACAGCTGGCAACTCAAAACATCCCCCCCCCAAAAAAAAAATCAATCCCAGTTAGGAATCACCCAAGAGCCTCCACAGGATGATTTGCCCTTCTTCCCATAAGCTTCCAGACAGCCAGTCCAGCAGGATACCATAAGCCTGCCAGGGGAGATAAACACCTTTCAAGGGACGTTTACACTCGTGGAACTTTGTCCCAGAAAGATACCCCACCCTCCACGTTTGCTGGACAGTACTGGCTCTGGTAATTTCATCCTAGTGCCACATAAACCTTCCACTGAAATGTTCTTTCCACTCCAGCCCACCGGGTGTTGAGGCTGAAGCGGTTGTGGGATGCCAGAGGGTCCTGGAGGTAACACATTAACTGATGTGGGGCTTGTGAATGGGGGGTGGTGATGGTGTTACTTATCAACTGGTTGTGGCCGTCACACTCTAGAGTGGATATGTCATATATTGTTACTCACATTAGACAACTTTCTCCCCCACACCATTAACTCTTCACTAGGCAATGGTGGTAGATGGTTAAGATACCAGTAGACTTAATATTAACGAGTTTGTGCTACCGTGGTGTGAGCCAGTTGGGGAGGGCCTTATTAACCAGTAGTGTAGCACGAGTGTTTATATTTTACTATGGTTAAGGAGTAACGGTGGTGGAGGTGATGGCATCATTAGCGTGGGTGAGGTGGCGGCGGCTCCTCCCAAGGCAGCGGGACCACGGCCGAAGGCGTCTGCCATACCCCACGCACCCATCACAGCTGCTCGGGGTAAACAAGACGGTTGCATCTCTCGTCCTCTCTCTCTTTCTTTCTTGAGTCTCGTGTGTGTTGTGGTCATGATTAACTCTCTCTCATTCGGGACATTTATTCTTCCTGTTTATTGTTTCCCCTGTTTTGGTAAACTGATTTTCATGGTGACATCTCATTACTAATTTTTTTTTAGTTATTTCAGTAAAGCATTTTATTTAAGCTCATATTTGCATGCGGATACACTGAACCATTACGCATGTGAAGGGCATTTCCTCCGAGACCTCAACGCATGTGTAGCAAATTACTGGAACGATTACATTATCATACCTCCAGCAGTTAAATAATTAATGTCTCTAGCTACATGTGTACAGACTTAGGGGTTAAGGGACCATGGTTTCTCACACACGGACTTGAAGTTCTCTTCCAATCTCGTGCGCTGGTGTTGGCACCAGTGGTCATGGAATAGACATAACACTGCATGTGTTGTGACGGTGCCATGGGGCAGCAGTCAAAGAGGAAGGACGGCACAAGATACAGGTACTGTAGTTACAAGTGGAACAGTGAATCTATCGGCTGTAAAACAATTACAGGTAAGTTACTGTGTCGTCAGTAATATTGGTAGTGATTTGATCACGGTGTATGCGTTTCAGACACTGGTGTTAAGTCACAGGAGAGTCATCTGCGTCTTGTAACACGTGATGATAAGGTAAGTCACCATTGGTACTCCATGTTACAGATTCAGTACTGATATTTTAGGCGAGTCAGGGGCGGTAAGAGTATTTGTAAGGGTATATGTATCCCATTCTGCCGTCAGCTGTTGGAGAGGACGGCATCCTGAAGAGGCGACAGGAGGCGGGGACCCGTAATGCATACTTAGGGTGGTGAAGGTCTGGACCAAGTTGGCTTGGGTGGGGCCACGTTGTTAGGACTGTGGTGGATAGGAGCAGGACCTGTTAGGAAAGGGAATGACCCAGTTAGCAAGGGGCTGAACCATGTTGGGAAACGGTAGAAACATACTAGCAACGGGCGTGACTGTACTTAAGGACCATATCAGCAACGGACAAGAACTTACTAACAACAGGTTAGACCATTCTGTCAACGGGTTGGTTCCTACTAGCAACGGGCAGGACCACGAATGCTCTCGCCCCTTTCCATCACGTCGCGAATTCTCTCATCCCTTCCCAGCACGTCTTTATTCCTTCCCAATGCGATCCTAGTCCTTTCCAACATGTCTCCGTTCGAAATGGGTTGGAAGAGGAGGAAAATGGTGGAGCAGGACCATACTAGGAGGACGTGTAGAGAACTGCTGGGGACAGACACAATTGTGCTGGGAAGGAGTAGCAAGCAGGGGCTCAGGCTTATGAGTGTGGCGTTGCTGAAAGAGTGTCGTTCTCTTAGGGAGGGGCCGGACCATAGTGGGAGGAACCCCAGCTGTGCCGCCTAGAATCGACTTGGGCAGAGGGGACGCTGTGCTTAAAAGGGGCCCTAATCATTTTAGGGAGGGGCAAGATCATACTTCGGAGGGTGTTTGGCTACGTCAAGAAGCAACAGCAACCATGTTGGAGAAGGGCGGAGCCATCTTTAAGACGAGAGCGATTTCCGTCAGTAGATTACCGGAGGCTGGGGCTCCCATGGCCTTTTTTAGATGCGTATGTGAAGTGGTGATGTCAGTTTCGTGTATGGTGGAGGAGAGTGGCGTTGGGCCCTGTGGTATAGCATGGCCAGGTGTTGTGTGTGGGTTGGCCTTGGCCACCTTCTGACCGCCGAGGGGGCCTGTCGCCCTTTATTATGGTCTTTGTATCCGTTTACGTGTGTTTTGTGTGAGTGATTTATGAGTGATGTATTGGTACGAGCTGATAAGGAGTTGATACCGTGGTACATAGCGTGACATGTGGCGCGGCCCTAACACCTAATGAAGGTGTTTGGTTAGTGTGGGACCCTGACTGTATACCATCCCAATGTAGGGGTCTGTGTGAGTGGGACTCTGACTGGCTAACATCCCCAGTGTTAGGGAACTGACTGTGTGGGATCCTGACTGGCCCACACCTTAGCATTGGAAGCCAGCAAACCGTAGTTCGGGCTGGCCATCAGTCCCAGGCCTCGACACCACCACACTCGCCATACCATAACTGTCGAGCAGCCGCGGCGGCGCACCCGATTTTTTCTCATGGTATGGCCACCATGTGGGCGGGGGATGGGCGGGGAAGTAGCAGCTGTCAGCAGTCGGGGCGCGGGCGCCGCCACCATGACATTGCAGGGAGTCTGTGAGCGTGGGCGGGCGCTTGGGGGGTCGGGCACGGCTCAGCATCACATGACAGGAGGATGTCGAGTCCCTGGTAGACACTGGGTTCACTACTGTACGTCTTCGTGATCACCTTCTTCAGGACGTTTGGGCAGGGCAGGAGTCGCCGTCAGCAGTACGGTGTACTGATGGTGGTGGTGGTGATGTTACCTTCACCTTTGTGTTATGCCTGTTCCTCGCCTCCGATCTGTGTACTTTTACAGAGCAGGATTTCGTAGGACCTAGGTCGGGTCAGAAAAGAAAGATGCGTCCGCCACAAACGTCAGTCGGTGTGTTTTAAACTCTTGCTTCTTGCTGGATATCGTTATAATCCAGGCAGAATCCTCGCCAGTGTGATTCCTGGAAAATTCATGTCTTGCCGGTTAAAGTTGCTGCGTTAAGTAATACTTTTGGAATATGCACACGTCCAGTCCATGAGTATTATCGTGGCCTCTTATGTTCCAGACCCGATGATCACTTGGGAAGCTTTCTTCATTCATGGAGGACACTGGAAGCCTCTGGTCCGTTTCCATATTGTCCTCGCCATCAAGATACTTACTAAATAGCCGAAGGAGCATTTTACATAGTCTGTTTTTCGAAGACTTTGATAAGTCCCCAAGAACAAAAGGAAAGGTGTCCAAAATGCCACATTGTGGACACTATATGGTCCAAGAAGAAGAATTTTGCTGGTTTTATCACATAGAATAAATATCAAAAATACATCTGAGGAATATTTTCTGTTGCGGACTGGCACACCCGTATTTTCGACTCTGTTTCCCAGTAATGCCTGAGTACTGATGGCCTGGCGTTTGGTCTGACCCTCAGTGAGCTGGTTCAGAGTCCGAGCCATCAATACCCAAGGGACGTACCGTCGTGATCCAAGAATCGCACAAACGTAACACTTTCCACCCTCTGTAACCTCTTTTGCGCCACCACCCACAGGAGGGGTATGAGTTCACAGTGAATTAGCCGCAATTGCGGCAAAAATCAAAATCATCAATCCATATCCAAGGGGTTAAATGCGTCTGATAGGATGATGGTGTTAATAACATATGTGACCCTACTGGGCCAACCGTGTCAAAAAGTACTGGAGGCGTATAGGTGGCGCTCAGCCCAGTCCTTGTGTCGACAGACGTGTGCCGCACGCGTCCCGAATATACCCACTACGTCCCTCAGTGCCACATGCGTCCCAGGCCCGCCCACTACGTTCCTCAAGTGCGGCATGCGTCCCAGACCCGCCCACTACGGCCCTCAGTGTCGCATTCGACCCACCAGGGCATCCCCAGTGCCGCATGCGTCCCAAGCCACCAGTCGAAAAGTCTCGAACGCCTTCTTCAGGTGTTCGAGACGATTCGAGGACCACACTAGCTCTCACTCGGCCGCCCCTCAGGTTGTAGAGGTACATAATGAGTCGTCGGGAGTAGGTTGTTCGCCTGGTGGTGTCCTTGTGAGTGAGTACGTGGGGAGGTGCACGTACGTTCTCGTCCATGAACCACTTCCCTCTGCACGTGACTCCCGTCTGGATCGTCCGTGCATTCTGTAACCTCCTTTGCACCGCCCGCCGCCCACGGGATGGGTAGGAATGCGCGGTAAATTACATGCCTTTTGCTGAGAAATTTTGTTCCACAATCTTTCCCCCGGACGGAATCCCGCTGGAACCTGGCTCACATTACCTCTTGTTTGCAGATGGTCACCCCCGGTGGTTCCTCCCTCGTCCAGGTCTTTTCTGCCAGAGGCTTGCCTGTGTGGCGTACACCAGTCGTACGCTGCCGTCATCCACTGCGTTGGCGTACATTTTTGAACGCCTAGTTTGGATGCCTTCCAGCCGTACTGCATCAGTAGCATAAAACAGATTTTTTTTTCTTATTTTTGAGGGGGTTCGTGCTTCAAGTGTTCCGGATGAAGACGTCAAGCGCGCCTCCATGTTCCGTGCGGGGTTTTTACTTCGGCAGGAGGAGGGCGGCTTGGTCCATACACCCCGGCCGGGTGATGTTCTTTCAAAGTGGCGTCGTGGAGTATTGGGCTCCGTGACGCAGTCAATCGTCGTGGGCTAGAAAAGACGCGAGGAAAATAAAGACAAAACGCTGAACTTTGACGAGAAGTGGGGTCGGGTGTAGAGTGAGAGGAATGTGTGTGAGCGTGAGTGTCTGAGGGGGAGAGAGAGGCAGCGAGGCAGTGGAGGTGGCCAGCCTCTCCCACGCTACATATTATACCCAGTTAAGCCGCTCGGCACTTGGCTTGGCTACTTCATACACGCTTCAACACCCCATCGGCTGCTGTTTGAACGGAATTTGGTCTCGAGGTATTTGGGAGACGTACGTAAACGCGAAGCGGATAACTTTACGTGTGCTAAAGATTATTTATGGCTGGGGCAAGAGATATGGCATTATTTGGAGGGAGGGGAAGGGGTTTTGTGGTGGGCGTGCACATCTGGTGGTGGGCGTGGGCTGTCTGCGGCATGTGTGCCCACCAACAGTGTCTGTCTCCTTCCTGTACCGGAAGCCATTTTTTTTCTTTCTCCCCAGGATCATCCGTGTTTGGCTTCTGCGCTCTCAGCTCGAGGCAGCCTTGGCCAGTGGACATGCTCCTGGATGGGGGGGTGTCACAGCACACTTTTCGACCTAAGATAACGGAACGTAACGTAACGCAACGTAACGTAAGGTAATCTGGCTTCCGCGAGGTTTGATAATGTTGGTATTTTTTGATGGGTTGAGGAAGCGTGAGGTAGGCTTTTCGCTTTGTTGATGTGTGGTTTTTATTGGCTGTGTCGGCGCCTCGTTGGACGCTGTTTGACCCGTCGTGGACAATCTTGGCAGTTTAAATAGATAATAGATAGATAAATAAATTCTCTGACTGCGGACATTTATTAGCTAGGTTGTGTTGCTCTTGTGCTTTCAGTAGAATTTTACTTTCTTTAAACGAATTCTTAAAACTAGTTCACCAGAAGCATTGTTCTGCAGACCTGAAAGGATTGTGACGATGTGGAATTAGTATATATGAAGAACATCGGTCAAATGGTGTCTAGAGTATTCTTAGACGGTTTATACATATTTGAAATTTCGAAATTCGTATGACGTCAAGCGGAAATGTAAGCAGGTTGAATGTCATGTATGATGATGTTGATGGTTTATGTGTGTGTGTGTGTGTGTGTGAGAGAGAGAGAGAGAGAGAGTGCTGGCAGTGGGAGGAGCGGCAGCGATGTCCTGGCCAAACAGTTTGG
>JAUUDW010467474.1:0-10234 GCA_032361385.1 Panulirus guttatus | reverse complement strand
AAAACATGCTCAACTGCAACACCAGGTTATATAACATATGAACCAGGAACAACAGCACGAGAAGAAAAGGAAAAAATGAAAAACAACAGCAACAAAAAAACGAAGAATCAATACCAGGAACGGGAGCAACACTAACAGGCCTAAAGTGAGCTGCAACACTACACTGCCCGCATTAAGGAAGAAATAATACCACAGGATAGAGAACAGTACGTCCAATACAGCAGCAGCAACAACAACAGGTGCAAAGGGAAGAATTTTGGTGTAATGTCCAGGACAGTCTCGTGCATGACACGCCACAACTGCCGTCACTACTCGCTACGAGCGCCAGCCTGAGCAGGTCCAACTAACACACAAACTGCCTCAGTCGGTGTCAGGAGAGGTGTGCCTTCGTACCGGGGTCGGACCTGATCGCAGGGACTCCCAATAATCCACAACGTTATCTACTCTGGTATTAACCCCTTCACCACCAACACCATATTGCCCCCAGTAGGACGGGGGCATCCCCTTTAAACTCATCCTTACGGCTCACGTCGCAGGCCAGGCAATCATACCTAATGGTCGTGCTGGAGGGGTCGTACCGTCGTGCTGGGGAGGGGGGGAGGGGATCGTCCCGTTGTAATGAACGGGTTAACCGTGCGAGCCATCTGGGCCACTACCACAACTGTGGCGTCCAGGATCCCGTTCTGGCCACAGGAGCCCAGCTCGACGCACTCGACTGCATGGGGTGACGGGCCAGTCCAGGAACCGTGCTGACCACACCACACCGTAAGCTGACCTCACAGAACCATGCTAACCACACCACTCTCCTCACTCTCCCTTATATTCTCTCTCTGTCCCTCCACACACGCCTTTCCTCACCTACCTCATGTTTCCCCGACGTCTCTATAACCCTGTACACGCCATCCGTAACCCACCTCATTCATACTCACCAACACTCGACGACCCCAGTATGCGGTCCAGGGGCGGGTGTGATGTCCCGCCCAGGTCGTGGCAAAGTAATCCGTGAGCACGACGGTACGACACTTATTCGTGATAACTCGGCCTTGGCTTGCTGCACTAGGCCGCCACACCAGTGGGTCCTCCCCTCGTTTTTATGGGTTTATGTGAATATGCTAAACACATCAATTGTTACAAGTAGAACGGTATCGCTCAGTAGAAGGAAAGCAACCCGTCTCCACTCAACTCGTGTCAACAATCCATGCAACCATGTAAGATTTTGACAACTTCCTTCTCGAACAATTTTCCTTCGACACGACCCATTAAACCCGACTGATGCAATCCTCCTGGCTCTGCACTTCCCTCATGACCTTTGCATCATCTGCAGGCATGTGTGTGTGTGCAGCCAGTAGGCTACACCTGAGTTCATTTTTCAAGCATTTATTTTCAGCCGTTTATGTTGTGGGATCCGCACGTGGTCGGTCGCGTTCTGGTTCCAGTGTGGAGTATCGCTTCACGGGCGCTGTTGATGGCACAGTAATGAGACCGGGCGAGAAGTGTGCGTGTAGCACGCAAGGACACCCCCTACCCCCCTCAAGCGCGTGCACACACGCAACCTTGAGGACCGCGCTATGTTCGCCCGGACCCACACCCATACCTGGTGAGGTCTTAGGGGGACTTCACCCCCACACCCCCGGGCTGGGCCCACTCTGCTGGACTGGGTCCTTGTTCGACTACGGTGTTGGAAGCCGCAGCCCTCATGCCCACAGCCTGGCTGGCCAGGTGGTCCCTTGTGCTCAGAGACGAGAGTAATTCACTTCTCCATACGTCAGTTCGTCACGCACTAGTGAAGGGCGGGTCATGGCACTGTACAGTGGGGTCAGGTCACCAGTGCAGACTTACCTGAATTACCTGATCTTTTCATAACTAATTTGCGTCTACCGTTAAACCGTCAAATGTCTTTTTAGTTCGTTACATTTTTTATATCTTTTCTTTTAAATACAATTAGAGAGTTGCTCTAAAACTTGTGCCAGCTGACCTCAGGCAATGCCAAGATGCAAGGCGGGTTGTGTCCATGGCAGCCAAGGAATTCTTGAAAAAAAGGAAAAAAAATATGAAAAAACTTTATATGAATATTTAATTTCTTCGTGATCACATTAACTGTCTGATGTACACGGTAAAAAGTACTTTGCCACGTCATGCACTCTACATAAGCCACCATGTAATAAGATAAGAATCATGAAGGCCTTAAAAGAATTCCTCTCAGACGACAGTCGTTCTTAAGACCTGATAGGGTAAGATGAGGCACTTGGGGCAGACTGTGCCTGCAGAAGATGCACCACCCAAGGACGGTATATTGTTGCCATATGTTCCCTCCAACCCACAGGAATCTTTCCATCCAGGCAGGTGCGACAGTAACGGCCCATCTCTCACCATAAGAACTTTTTAAATTACGCAGAGACCGACGTACAACACAGCAGGCCTTATGCTCGCTTAACGCAAGGGAGGAAAAGCATTTCCTGATTTTCTAAACTGTCTTGCTGCCGTCTGCCCAGCCGCCCTGATTAAACCTACAACATAAACCATCAATGGCTGAGACGTCGAGTCTAGCCAGCCCAGCGCCGCATGCGGTAGTGTAGCCTTCCACAATCCCCGGCAGTCAGGGCCACACACCTACCCTATCGCCATGAGCACATCCACCCCACGACGGTTTTACCCTATAATGACAGGTAAAACCCCAAGCTATCATACCCAAGGGTCGTACCTTCATGCTCAAGGGTCGTACCGTCACGCTCAAGGGGTTAATGTGCGAGAGTCCTCCATCCACTTTGCCTCAGTTTACGGGGCCAACTTTCCACGATCCACCTCACAACACATGAGGTCAGGAAGAACCCTCACAAGCTGTTCTGTCTTGCCTCTCCTCTCTCTCTCCGACCATCAGCAAGAGGAGAACACTGAGTTCACGTCGTGGTAGTTCAGGTGTTAGGGCGAGGTACAGAAGGTGCTAGTTCGTTGTACTGAAGGCGTCAGGTCTGGTGGTGGTGTGTTAAGCGTTGGTAGTGGAGGTGTGTTACGCAGGTTGGAGGAGGAACACCTGGCAGTGGTGTGAGCCTGGCAGGCCGGGCACTGGGAAGTAACTTGCCCAGTTCCCCTTTAAGAGTATTTAAGGTCCTGCCAGTGATGATGTGGTCCGTCCTGGCCACTACCAGGCTCGTGCCTCGCGCCCTCACCATACACACCTTCCCTCCTTACAGCACCGCGCTCACTACAACCATACTTTTCACTCCGGTTAACTAACCAACCGTGTGGTTCCTGCACTTCATCTAATCTCCCGGCAATCACCAACAGGAACCCAGGCCAGACGGGCTAACAACTAGGGTTACAGGGATAAACCAGCAGGAACCCCAGGCCAGACGGGCCAGGAGCAGGAGTGGGTAGAACAAACCAATGTCTCCTACTGTGTCAACGCCCAAGCAAAAACATGTTTATCATCCTGAGCGGTGGCGGCGGTGGTGGTGGTGGAGGCTAACACCCCAGCATCCGGCTCACCTACACCCCAGCAACAGATGAGAGTAACGCCTCAAGTCTTATTAACGAAAATTACCAGAAGTACTAAAGGTGAGTGACGTCAGGTGCGGGGAACCGTGCAGAGAGCGAACGTCTGCACCTGACGCGGCGCCACACCATTCCATAACACAGATGGTGGGGACACTACGCACATGACCTTCGCTTGCTACTGGCGTCGTGGTGCCTCTCGCCCATCCCTCCCACAAACATCTTCCCCCCTTCCCCATGCTCCCCGCACGTCCAACAGCAAAGTTCCTGCACCTCACTCCTCCAACCCACATCCAGAGAGAAAATGTTCACCTGTTTATTTTCTATCCATTCAAGTCCTACCCCGTCCTGTTGGCCAAACACGCCCACTTCGCTTCACTAAACACGACAGATAACTATTCTCTTCCTGTCGTTACATTAGCAATATTCCAAATCATACCTTCATCAGCCCTGCTCCCCTGTTTCTACCCTTCTTGTTTTCGTCTTATTTGCTTTGCTGTTCACGTGTGTTGTACAGACGAAACCAGAGACAGAAGTCCTCCTGCAGCTTCATAATCCTTATCTCGAAATAAGACATCAACATCGCATCAAAATATGACACACTTTAATCTCATTTTCCCTACCAGTACGTCTCCTGTACTTCACCATCTATACTTTTCCTAACGTAAACCTCACCATGGTTGTGGGATCTTCCAACCCCACAGCTGGGTCTGGAACCTTGCCTTACCATACCTTACGATGGTTTGGGGAGTCTTCTACCCTAACACCTGGGTCTGCGATATTACCTTATGTATACCTCAATGGTTCCGGAGGTCTTCTAACCCCAAGGATGGGTCTGGGACCAACATGTCGTTTAGCTACTCTAGTCAGTGAGGCTGTTGGAGTCTGCTGACGGAAGGCGTACGTAACCACCACATCCTGGCTGGTGTGATACACTGTACGTGGGCAGCACTAAAGCGTTGCCACTTGTAAAAGAAATACTCCAGTTAGAACCTTTCAGTGTAATGAGTGCGTACACTGGCCGACGTTAGACTTGGATGAATTAAGTCCTCTGCTCCTTTGAAGAGGCACTCGTGTCTATGCTATTAGACTGTCGCTCCCCAATAACTACATCTGTCACCATCATATATACAGTTTTCATGCGCACTTCCTTCACATGTGGTCAACATGGATGAACTCATACATACCGCACTAACAGCTTGTCGATACAGTAAGGGCCTCCTCCTCCTGCTGCTGCTGCTGCTGTCCAATCGTTTAAGAAGTTCTCTTCGCTCGCTCGTCCGCCACACTCGTATCCTTAACGCTCATTCATAAGCCTTTTTTCAGAGTCTCTCAGCGGACGAGTTGTGTACATGTGTGAGGGTGTGCGGCCTCGCTGACCTTTCCACCAGACTACCAGAGCCAAATGCAATCACTTGGCAGAGGTCCGCCAGCCGCCATGCCTCCACACATTCCGTCTCCTCACATATTACCAACAACTATTTTGCTGACCGTCGTCACCACTCAGCTCACTCTCCAGTTATCCTCACGTTCTCTCCGACCACCATTATCCCCTCCAAGCCTTCCCCTCATCCACCTTCATCCACTTGGTACACGTCTGTGCCATTCCATCAGTCCCCTATCCCACCTTGGGTATTACATACCACACTGTACCATTCCATCACTTTCGTACCACACTTTAGTTCACCATACAATCACACTACGGGCTGCTGTGCGCCGCAGCCAGCAGGCCTCCTTAGCCAAGAGGGTCCGGCTCTTCCTGCCACGCCTTGCACATACTTACCCAAGACATTCTCGAGTTTCTCCACTGCACATCCTACAATGTTTCTCGCGTCCGCATACGACATCTTGAATGGTCTTGTGCCACAGATTCTACGGGATTATTTTCTTTTTTCTTGTAGAAGCACCTTGAACATCCAGGGCTCCGGCTACTGAACACGCACATGGACACAACAAACACTATGTGATGCACTCTCTCTCTCTCTCTCTCTCCACGCTAGTTGCCGAATAAAAAGTGTAAACTACTGATAAAAAAAAACTTTTGGTGGGCTGGGATTCGAACCAGGGACCTCTCGGTTTCGAGTCAACCGCTCCGCATTACGCTAGTGAACAGGGCCACTGTGGTGAAGACCCTTCAGGTGGGTGTGTGGGCGCGCCCTCCTCCTCCTGATGCTGCTGCTGGAGGGAAAATGCACCTTCGCTCCAGCCTTTCATCGCCTCCTTTCCGATCCCTGGCCTACCTCTGGAACCCTCGGCTCTTGTTTACAAACTTTTCACCGCCATCATCGAGCTACTTCCAATGTCGCCTTCGCCCGGCCTTCTGACCCGCCAGGAAGGCACGACCCCTGAGCACGACACTGACGCTCTTGGGTAAGATGGTCCGGCTTTTTTGCCATAATCCTTCAGAGTCATTTCGAAAAGCAAACAAATACGTTCAAGGTCTGTACCCTCCCGCCTTAGGGTCGTACCGTCATGCTCGAGGGTCGTACCGTCGTCTTCAGGGGGCTCTACCGTCGTGCTCAAGGGTCGTACCGCTGTGCTCAGGGGGCTTTCCTGATAGTGTTGTGAACCCTCCAATTGGAGCTAATCCTCGTCCTACCCTGGTTACACACCATGTTCCCAGCGGCCTCTTCTGAGCTTTCCCCTTTGGCTGTCCACCATTCACAGCCTCTAGTATAAAACATCGTTAAGACTCTCTCTCTCCCCTGCCAATACACTTCCCAGGCAGGATCTGTTATTTCTGTCCCAACGATTTTCCATCGCCATCAAGATTGCGTACGTCGACGCAATAACGGACAATACGCGGGCCTGGGCAACTTTTGCTGGGATGCCTGGACATCTGTGGGGTGGTGGGTAAGCTTACCCCTACCCAAGGCAGCCGGGCATGTTCACTGTTACCGGAACACACAACTGTCAGCACTAAGATACCGCATGCAAATCATGATCCAGCGTTGCCACGGATCACCAAGACAGCTAGGATGATCCAGTGTTGCCACTGATCACCACGACAGCTAGGACGATCCAGCGTTGCCACTGATCACCATGACAGCTAGGACGATCCAGCGTTGCCACTGACCATCACGACAGCAAGGATGATTCAGCGTTGCCACTGATCACCACGACAGCTAGGATGATCCAGCGTTGCCACTGATCACCAGGACTGCTAGGATGATCCCGTGTTGCCACTGATCACCATGACAGCTAGGACAACCCAGCGTTGCCACGGATCACCACGACAGCTAGGATGATTCAGCGTTGCCACTGACCACCACGATAGCTAGGATGATCCAGCGTTGTCACTGATCACCAGGACAACTAGGATGATTAAGCGTTGCCACTGATCACCACGACAGCTAGGATGATCCAGCGTTGCCACTGACCACCACGACAGCTAGGATGATCCAGCGTTGCCACTGATCACCAGGACAGCTAGGATGATCCAGCGTTGCCACTGATCACCACGACAGCTAGGATGATCCAGTGTTGCCACTGATCACCAAGGCAGCTAGGATGATCAGCGTTGCCACTGATCACCACGACAGCTAGGATGATCCAGCGCTGCCACTGATCACCACGACAACTAGGATGATCCAGCGTTGCCACTGATCACCACGACAACTAGAATGATCCAGCGTTGCCACTTATCATCAGGACAGCTACGATGATCCAGCGTTGCCACTGATCACCACGACAGCTAGGATGATCCAGAGTTGCCACTGATCACCAGGACAGCTAGGACGATCCAGCGTTGCCACTGATTACCACAACAGCTAGGATGAATCAGCGTTGCCACTGATCACCAAAACAGCTAAACTGATCCAGCGTTGCCACTGATCACCAGGACAGGAAGGCTCCAGCGTTGCCAGTGTTTATTATACCACTTCACGAAGGGAGACTCCCTTTCCCCTCCCCACCACCAACCGCCCATCCCCCACCCTTGAGTTGCTGTTGATCAATATACCGTGCATTACAGAAACCACCTGAGTTGCCAGTCATCAATATACTGCATGAGAGAAATCTACCTCAGTTGCCGATGATCAATAGCTTGCATGACGGAGAACCACCTGAGTTGCCAGTGATTAGCATTATAATCTTTAAGGAGACGAATTCCAGTTGCCAGTGATCAATATACTGCAACACAGGGAGTGCCCTCAGTTGCCAGTCGTCAATAATTTGTATTTCATAAAGTCACCTGCGGTGGCAGTCATCAACCTACTACATTAGACACACCACAGTGAAGTGAAGATGATCAATATAGTGCATTATACAGACCCACTTGAGTTGCCAACGACGGGAATATTCCATTTGGAAGAGCCACAAGAGTTGCCAGCGGGTGATATATATATTCCTGGCCGCTGGATAAATAGGTCAGCCAGAGCGTTCCATGCCAAGAGACCTGGAGAGCAGCGCAGCGAGAGGAGACGTGAGACCCAGACGACGGTGGGCGGCAGGAGGCACCGCTGTGTGACGGTGCACACACGCGCCTGCGTCACCGTGCAAAGTTCCACGAACCGTGTGACGGCATGATGAAGGAACCACGGAGGGGATCTGTGTGATAGTATAAATATGGGAGACGGATCAAAGGCCAGAATAACATACCCAAGGGTCGTACCTCCGTGGTCGGAAGGTCAACTGCTTCAAGTTGATGTAGACGGGCGTCCCCCTGAGAGAGTCAAGCCCAATCCCAACACTACAACATGACTCGTAATTCAATTTACCGATACAATCGTCCTAGACTTTTAAATCCAATGGCGAATAAATGACTGCGGAAAAATGGCGGGGACGGAGGAGGTCCAACTCACAAGAAGTAGCGAGCGGTAAAATAAATAAAAGACGAGAGTTAGAGGACGGCCACGGGGTCCCAACTGACGCACAACCAAGACTGAATTTCATAAAAGTTTCAAGAATCAGAGAGAAGTCCAGGAGAGGAAAATGATAAAGTGTAAAAGGGCAGAAGGTTCGTCATGATTCAAACACATATAAACATGGAGAAAACCACACCTCATTATTAACAAAGAAATCTGAAAATGTTATATCTATAAACAAACTACACTACTCATGTAAAAAGGACATAATCCAGGAAGTCTTGATTCACAGGATCGAAACACACATTTCTGTTACATGAGAAAGTCCCATAAGTATTTCATTCCATCTGATTTAAATAAGTCATGAAATTCTGTATCCCCCATATTCCCAAGACTTTATAATCACTGATAATCACGGATCTCGACACACTACCACAACCCCTGAGCCCGAGTCCTCTTAAATGCCACCACACAGTCTGCTCCTCACCACAACCTCCTCAGGCAGAAGGCGTGTTGACGTTCCTCACCCGCTCCACATGCCAGCCCAGGCCTGCCTCACACACTCCACAGGCCTGTCTCACACACTGCTGATCATCAGGTCATACTGCCCAGGCCTGCCTCACCCTGAAATCCTGCGACCCTAAACTTCGTTACCATCTGCTAGTGTTCAACGTCACGAATAAAACAAAATACTTAAAATGTTAATCTTTATGTATGATGGTTCCACCCCTGGGTATGATGGACGCCACACTACAAGGTTCCACAGTCATACTCAAGGGTTATACCGTCGTGCTCGACGGTCATATCGTCGAGCTCCTTGGATTAGAGTATAACCCTTCTTCAGGGTACACAAAACGAGCTTTATAAACAGCGACCAGTCTGTTTACCTCCATATCTCAGGAAAAGAAACATTTCATCACAGGATCACATGAAGTAAAAATCATAACTGAAGCCAATTTCTTCGTTCACAAGATGATCACATTAGGGTCAAACTACACAGAAATCTTGGCCACAAATCTCTCAGGCTGGAGAAGAATCATAAACATTTCTTGAAACTCCGCATGATGATGGCTGTATATGATATGCTAGTTCTTGGTGTGGTGTGGTATGGTATGATATAGTATAGTATGGTATGGTATGGTGGTATGGTATGGTATGATATGGTATGGTATGGCATGTGTGTGGTGTGGTGTGGTGTGCTGGGATGTGGGAGCAGGTGGATAACGGTAGGGGTGGGAGGGAACACACACTGCCATTTAGCTGCTGCTGTAAACTAAACATCCCGTGTCACCAGGAGGCAGCAGGCTGACAGTACTTAGTATTCAGCAGGCACGATGGAAGTGGGTCGGTGGGCAACCAGTGGCGATGTCACTCCTAAGCAAGCGAGACGCGCTCGGCGCAGCGGCTCCGGTAGGCCTGCATGCGTCTCCTGGTGGCCACGACAGACATCACACCACAACAGCGCACCTTCCCCCGCCTCCGCCTACCATCTCTGGTAGAACTGCTATCATGATTACGACGATCGTGAATTACAGCACGATGTTTAAGAACGACTTGTTTCGACTCGACGTCGCCAGAAGCAGGTCACACACCAGTGCGACATGCAGGCAGGCTGGTGGCCTCAAACCTACAGTTATCATGACCTGTTGGTAGCGCTTGCAGTGTTTCCCTGTGTCTCACTGCGCGTGATGTCACCGACGCGGATGGTGCCTGCCCCTTGCCTCTCCACACTGTTGATGACGCTATATCCGATGTTACTGTTCCAGGGAGGTAGTGTCCACTGGCACGCTGCAGCACTGGCACAAGGAAGCGAGAGAAGGAAGGGGAAAAACTTGGTCATCAACCTGGCGTGCCCCGCAACAGCCCACGGCACGCGCCACGTGTTCTACTTCTCAGAGAATCCAAGATGTTTCAGAGAGAGAGAGAGAGAGAGAGAG
>JAUUDW010467363.1:2440-12472 GCA_032361385.1 Panulirus guttatus | reverse complement strand
TCAAAATTCATGAGCTGGAATCACAGGCTGAATAGCCTCTTCCAAAAAAGATGTCTGAGAATAACCTTGGCTATCAATGGGGTTTCTGAGAAGTCAGGAATTGATACTAGTTCTTGAAACGCCTTAAATTTCATAGAGTCTGACATATCATTGTTAATGCCACACGAATAATCATCAGTACTGTACACAATTATCCATGACCGAATTATCAGTTAATCAAATGATTCATCTAAGATATAACATTAACCAGATTATGAATAATAATCTGTACAGAAGGAGAATCAAGACTTGGTATTTAGTAATAATCATTTACCCAAAGTTTATTAAATACATAGACCTGTTTACCATCAAATGAAACGGAATCTGTTAATGAGAATACTCAAAGGAATGCTTGACCCTTTCTACAGTAATCATAAATTTCTGTTCAACCACGAGACTCGTAGAGTGACTGCACTTGACCTACAGTACAAAGAAGACAATGAAGAGAAATTGGTGCCAAAGACAGCCAATGTTTTCAACCACAAATCTACAATATAACTATAAATGGTGTGACAGCTATATTTTTTCCCCCCAACTGACATTTACTTTATCTAAGTCTCTCGCTATCGCGCACTTCCAGACGTCACGAACAAGGACCCGAGTATTTTGTCGATACCTTAGCATACAGAAGGGTAACGCTACTGCATTTAACGACAGTTCAACTAATTCATCTAAGGAGAAACCAGACAAGCCACAGCCGACCCAAGATGTCAACATCACCCTCTCCCTTAACTTCATCATCTTCCTCATGACATAAGCCACTAAACTACTCTGATTTACATTCATTGCATCATACGTTTCTTACTTACTCTCTCTGTCTCTCATTTCCTTCAAAACTAGACGAATTTTTCAGTATGCCCTTTTTGGGCTTCTTATTGAGGTTGTCGGCCATTGTCACAATATAGACGGAGTAGAGAGGCGATAGCTGATTGGTCGCACTCCCGCGCGATAACCAATCAAAATATTTGTTAAGTATTTTAATCGAGCGGGATTTTTTAAAATTTGTTAAAAGACAAAATCCCTTAAAGGTTGATTACAATATTTCATCGGGTAAATATCTTTATATACAGAGTGTTTAACGTCAAAAAGATGATAAGGATTTTTCGTACGGGATGCTGCCAGAACTGACGAACGCCATTGAGAACGTAAACTCTATGTTTTCACGTTCTAACATGACTATCGTGAACCGAGTGTGAACTACTTACTCTCCATGTTAAGAATTATCTTGTTATAGTCTAATGAAACTGAAAAAAAGTCTTAAGAAGTGTTTTCATTAGATTAGGTAATTCAAACTAACGTATGCTATTGCGAAATATATGATAAGCCCAGTGAATCGATCCACATCATCGGAAAAAATGTTAAAATAATTACTGACACATAATGAACTTTCTTTAAGCATGTATCCAAATATCTCTGCTTCTTTATACTCATCTAGGACTAAGAGAAAAAGAATCCTACAAAAGATATTAGCCTCTTTACAAAACACTATTGTCACACTATTTTTCATAGTAGATGGTACTAAAGTGGATATAGTGTTAAGAATAATGGAAGACAAACTGAGCGACTTAAACGAAATGTCCCTAATGATGCAAAAAGAAAAAAAAATGGCTGCTATGTTTATCAGCCCGCCATCATCCCCAAAAGGAAATCCGAGTTGGACGAATCTGGAATTTGACATCGTTCATAATCTAATGTCAGATTTCCTCATTAAGAGAGCAATATAGTAGGCAAAGCTGACAAATGATAGTAAAGCTTTCGGTTATGAATAAGGAAATCTTCAGCAAGCAGTTCACATCCTAAAATTAAGCTAAAACTACAATACACTTAGAGAGGCACAAAGTCCAAAGGAGGGCAACAACGATGGTTGCAAAATTAATGGAGCCATGTTTCAGAGAAAGGATAAAGGCCTTAATATTTCCCACCATAAAAGGGAAAAGAGTGATAGCCCAGCCATAACCTTTAAGTTGCTTTTCAACAAACTTGTAGTAAATATTTCTTCGAAAGATGCAACGATGGAACAACTGGTAAAGCGTTTCGATTGACTTTTCTTAACTGATCTAAGTCTTAGGATTTTTATCGTCTTAATCCTTAGGATTCGAAGGGACTTAATGAAGTTTCTCATTTACCAGAAAATGGTTTCGAAAATCAACATGGTGGTGCTTCAGTGTGTAGTTATGTACTGTGTTCGGAGTGTGTTCGGACCGGTCCACGGAACTTCCTGCCTGAACTTGTTACGGAAAAGTTGGGAACCTTTGGAACCAACGTAGTGTGATATGAATCAGTTCGCTTTGGTATAATGTACGGGTAAGTTGGTTTGGTTTCTTTGATCTTACTGGCTTCCTATATGGTTTAAGTAATCAAGGATCGTAGCATTTAAAGTCTGAACGGACTGTTTGACTTTATGTACAGTTATATGATTGGGCTAAGCTTTCCCAGGCTTTCCGACAAAGTATATGCCATCCTCTCTGGTCATGTTGAAAACAGCGATTTGGTGGAAGTAGGCGACTGAAACTATGGACAATATGAAAAGAAATTAAATGGAAATGACAGTAGTTGACGGTGCCGTCTTATTTCACAATTCATGTGGGCGATCGTGAAGCTTTAAGTTCAGTATTCTACTTTTCATGACTGCCACCCATTTGCCGAAAACTTTTATTTTGCTGTAGAGCCTTCAGTGGTTATTTGTAATGCACTGATATGAATCATTTATGTAAGTAGAATATTTGTATCATTTAAACGATTTACGGCTAATTAATTTCCGTAACGACACTAATCGTTTATTAGGACAAGTGTAACTAAAAGTTGAAAATATATATTGGTAAGGGTATGAGGGTATTATTTGCATTAGGTTTTCATTGTCTTGGGTGCATGTGTCCTTGTGGTCGTGCAATGTCCTTATGGGTTCTGTATTAAATGCTTCCAAGCATACAATAGCATATATTGTGCTGTATTCCCGTCACATGCATAATACACATGATCTGACGAGTAAAAAGTAGGAAGCGGTCTTGTAAAATTGGTATGTAACTCTACTGTGGACAACTACGCCACTGTATGAAGTTAAATATTAACTGGCATTTTTGTGCACTTTTGTACATAATGTTTGTGATGGATTTGTTTGCTACTAATACTGAACGCTAGAGGAAACATTTTCCGAATTGTAGCTGGATGCGATTGTTTTATGTGTAATTCCTCTTACGAAAAAAAAATTCTATATTACACTTCAATTTATGAAAAGAACTTAAATTTTTTTTTTGTTATATGGGAGGAAAGCATTCATGGTATATGAAATAACTCATAAGTTGAGAAAATCGAGATACACGGGTTACACGTCCACGTACAGACGTACCAACTACACATACTCAACGTGACTTTTCTGAAATTGTTTTATTATTAAAATATCAGAATATTCCGGTCATTCTTAAACAAATTTTTGTTGATAGATAATTTATACTTATCTGATTTTTAATGTCAAAATGATCTAACGGCTTACAGACTTGTGATAACGAAACCTAAACTCGCTTAAGTTTGATTGCCTGACAGGCTGGCACACAACTGTCAAGTGTCAACATGGCAAATCAAGAAGTGGACGAACTCTTCGAAATCAAGAATTCTTTCTATATTGGGAATTATCAACACTGTATTAATGAAGCCCAGAAGCTGCAGGTAGTGTTACTGTTCTTGGATATACGTTTAAAGGCACTTTGCATTGTTTAAAATTTTTCGATGAGCATAGTGATTATTTTGCCGACTAGTCGGCACATGATTTAAACGATACTATGCACTGGGGAAACTTTGAGGAAGACTGTGGTACCTCCGTGGTTGACGTTAAGTGAGGATGATTGGTGTGACTGTGTTAAGCCAACATTTTGCCCAGCCTTTAGGGAAACATTTGTGGTAGCCTTCAGCATATCCAAAGCACTTGACAGAAAGCGATACAAATCTTTACAATCTTTCTTCCTTTGGTTTTTATGCTTCTCTCTGTCGTGTAATGATTAGCATCCTCTCTGGCTAATGCATTACAGTGTTTGCTGATGGTCAGACTACTACTTAATCTTATCAACAATAATGTTCTGGCTTCTTTCTACTTGCTCTCCTTTCTGCAGAAATGATCTGCCATCTTTTTCTAGCCTTATTCATTCATTTACTGATGATCCCGGTGTACACAATTCAGTTTTCCCCACATTCTAATACTGGTTGTTTTTCTATCAACTTTGACATATCTTCTGTCTCAGTATGTACCTGTTCAGCATCTCGGAATGGGGAAGCAGTAACCTGGTTAAAATCAATAGTACTAAGATGTGAGAAGAACTGTCTTTTTCTCCATCACTCCATTTCCTGAGCACGTTTTCAGAACACCACAATTCATCCCCAGAATTACATAAAATATGTTTAGCATAGCCATATCTTCCACAAGCTGTCTTGTAAGGTTGGTCACCACATTGCACCCTTTAGTCATTTCATCCCCTAATATTTATCATCACTTTGATCCCTACCAATCAACACTTTAGCCCCTGCATTTGCTTTCGTTGTCTTACATATTAGTTATGCAAGCAATACAATTTCTTCATGATGTGTGGTATTATGATATGTATTTATTAGTATATAATTTCATATGTGGTATTTTTATATGTATTTATTCGTTAATCATAATTACTGATCTTGACCCATATGGATCATCATCATCATCATCATCATCATCATAATCATCATCATCCTCCCCCCATATTAGTAGAGTGCTTATTGTTGCATGATGAGAGGAGAATCAGTGATAGCTTACTAGTGAAATATTCAGTACATACAAGAATAAGTGAACACCCTTCTGCTGTGGCCACCACCTAGGTGGGGGTTCCTGAAGGGATGGGTGTCATAGATATACATAGATAGGTAGCTACCTGAGCACACAAAATAAAATGTTCCGACAAAATCTGAAAAAATTGATATGACTGATGTGTCAACCCTGTAATCTTGGCCCACCCTTATTACAATGATTGATAGCTTTTTTGATGGATTATTCAACTCTCATAGTCAATATGTACTCAAAGTTGAACATAAAATCTTCTCTTTTCATTCATTATTGATCTTATTACAAATATATTTCCAGTATGACTGTGCTGAGTGATGATGAGATGGTGGGTAGCTTGTTTGATGATTTATTCATCATAGATAAATTAAGGATGCAGATGCTTTGATGAAGGAAAATAATGACCATAAACATATAAATGCATAAAGTAAAACCAAAATAAAAGTCATAATGAAATAATGTACTTATCTTTGGAAGTAAAGTATGCATCTTCAGAAGCAAAGAGACTGCTGTTGAAAGTAGATATGGCAAGCAGGCACATGCACACTCCAGTTAGAGACTTCAGCCTGTTTGCCTGTGCTTTATTGTTAGTGTATTTTTTTTTTTTTTAATGGAGGGGTCTTTAGGTGGGCTCTTGCCATTTCTTGTTGTACTTAAGCAGTTTGGCTGTGGATCATTATTTTCAATATTTATCACTTGTTTGAGTCCACTGTACTTAAAATGGAATTTTCCCTCTAACATCATTCTCTCAAAATCAGGAATGTAGAACCTAAAGGGTTCTCACCTCACCTTGTCTTTGCTCGAAAAGAAATATCAAACTCAAGTTACATTTTTCCACAGGATCTGCAGTTATGTAATTCTGTGTAGATGCAATATGTTGATTATATTTAGAAAATATGTTTTTCAGCCAAGTACTCCAGAGCTACGTCAAGAGCGCGATGTTTTCCTTTATCGTGCACTAATAGGTCAGCGCAAGTATGGTGTTGTCCAGAGTGAGATAAAGTCATCTGGTGCAGCTCCCCTTCAGGCACTGAAGCTCTTGGCACATTACCTTCAGTCTCCAGAAAGCAGGTTAGAGTTTTGTTTATTTTTAATGATTTTAACCACTTCATATTATGTGGCAGTTTAAGCTTTAGCATGAGTAAACATCATATAGGAGGTCTATAGTGGATGGATAACAAATTTCAAAAGTGAAAGAACATAGACAAAGATCCTTTCATGATATTTTTTGTCTGCTGCTTCCCTCGTTAGCAAGGTAGTGCCAGGAACAGACGAAGATGGGCCACATTGGCTCATTCTTTAGCTGTCATGTGTGGTGCACTGAAACCGGAGCCCTTTATCCACAACCTAGCCCACAGTCCTGTCCCAGCCATTTCATGTTCCCTGGTTCAGTCTGTTGACAGCATATTACCCCTTGTACACCATGTCGTTCCAGTTCACCATATCCCGTGCATGCCTTTACCATCCTGCATGATCAGGCCCCAACCACTCAAAATCTTTTTCACCTCATCCTTTCATCTTCAGTTTGGTCTCCCCCTTCTTTTCCCCTCCACTTCTGACATATATATCCTTTGTCAACCTCTCCTCATTCATTCTCCATTTGTCCAAATCATTTCAGCACACCTGTTCTGTCAACCACACTCTAGTACCCAGAACTTTATCTTATTCTACTGTATGCATAGGATATTATTTTTTATACATAATTTTAGTACAAATATTGTACATACAAAGTATGGAATTTTAAGGATAAAGGATTAAAATTTAGACGACCCGAGATTTTGATGAAACTTTTTTGAATGATGTAAACTTGTTATTCTAGCTTCATCATTTGACTTGTATGTAGATATAAAAGGATGTCTTTAACTCCCTTTAACTTAACAGACCTACAATTGTGAATGAACTGGAGTCACAGCTGAGTGGGAATGTTGATTTGACAAATACTGCCATGCTAGTGGTAGCTGCTACCATCTACTGCCAAGAAGAAAACTATGAAGCATCTCTCAGGGTTCTTAATCAGTCAGATGCACTTGAATGGTAATACATCATAGAGTTTATGTAATGCAATTTGCTGTTTTGTGAACTGAACATGCTGCTTTGATTTTACAAATGAAGAGTGACTGAGACCATGTTTTATGATGGTAGTTATTTCATACAAGAAGGATAGAGATCTTAATATCGTTATGTAGGAGAGGTAGGGAGTAAGTTTTACGAAACTTATGAAATTAATTACTGTATACGAGCTGATTTATGAAAAATATACTAATGGAATTATGACAGTTATCATACTTCCTAAAGATTTTTTTGGGTTTTCAGTTGTAAATAAGTAACTACATTAAAAGAAGTAAGCATTTTTTTTGAGCAAAGTAGTTCTTTAGAACCACTGTTTCCTAAAGTTCTTGATTTTTCAGTCGTGCCTTAATGGTGCAAACTTACTTGAAAATGGAACGTTTGGATGCAGCCCGTAAGGAGTTAAAGACGCTGCAGGAAAAGGATGATGATGCTACGCTCACCCAGTTGGCCCAAGCTTGGACCTATATTGCCACAGTAAGTATAATGTGCTAAATAATTATTTCACATGGACAATGCTGTTGAAATGAATATTAGCTCAGTCCATGATGATTTATATGACAATAAAATTTTACTTAAAATCAGCCAGTATCACAAAAATACCAATTCTCAAATAAGAATCAAGTAAAGGAAAATTGACCATGGCTAATGCAGGAAAAGCCGTACATAATAGAGATGCATAAATAAAAATCTATGGGGCCAGCCTTTGGAGGCGTAGTTAATTTGTTGTTATTCCTTCATCCTCTGGCCCAAAGACTAGGAGACAGAAGTCCTAATTAAAGAAAGACCTAAAATAAAATTATAAAAAAAAATGGGAAGCAGAATTGGAGGAAAAATAAAGATAATGGAAAAGTAAAGGAAAATTTTAAAGTGTTCTAGCTCAGTATTATTTCATAAAATGAAATTTCTTTGAATCAAATCTATTTTTCTTTCATTTTCACCAGCTTATCTTTAATGTTGCATCCTGCACAGACAATATCATTACTAAATATATATCTTTCGTTACACACCATGTCTTTAAAGGTCCATCATCCTCATCTGAACTAGTATGATAATCTTGGCATTAATTACACTGGTTAACACTTGTATCATGGTATATGTAATCTTTGTATATTATTCATAATGAAATAATCCACAAAATATAGTTAGAAAAAAGCCTTTGTTATAAGTTCAAAGATTGTCCATCACTATTTCCCTCTCCAAAACTTTTTTTATGAGTGGTAAATGATGAGGCAGTTAAGCTGAAAATATTCCATGTAGAGAAACACAATGTACGACAAAAAAAAGAGCATCACTAATTAGTGATAACTGTAAATATTATGACCTAGCAAATAGCACATATATCGACAAATTTACGTGGTAATGATGAAGTTGGCATAAATTTCATTTTGGTGCATAAAGTTTTGTAGAACAATTATTTTTGGACAAATGCATATGGAAATAGACAGTGTAAGGCCCAAAGCAGTCACAGACAGATAATTATCATAAACATTTACACAGTAGCTGATGCACTGCTTGTGAAGGTGTGTTGCACATCATCTCGAGGCTGGTGACTGCTTTTATGGATTTTGCATATCATCTCAAGGCCTGGGTCACATGACTCATGTCCTGTATTTTTTTTCTCCCCTTCTTGGGGCACTTTTATTCCCAGTATATACTTTTTTCAAAAATTCAAATATAGCTCAGTAGTGGATTGGAAATGCAGCTCACTTCACAACAGTGATTTGGTTGAATAATGATAGGTCATAGATTCCTTAGAAAGAATGACATTAGTCTTTGAAGTGTTACTTGTTAGAGTATCTGTTTGTGTTTAAAACAGTAAATATGTTTTTATGTACAGTTTCCGTAAATGCATGCATTTTATTATTCCAGGGAGGAGAGAAGCTTCAGGATGCATACTACATCTACCAGGAATTGATGGACAAGAACAGTAGCACACCTGTCCTTCTGAATGGGCAAGCAGTTTGTTTCCTTGGTCAGGGTAAATATGAAGAGGCAGAAGGAGCCCTACAGGAAGCCTTGGATAAAGATCCTAATAATCCGGATACTCTTATTAATTTGATGGTTCTTGCACACCACACTGCAAAGCCTCAAGAGGTAAGGATTATCAGTCATTATATTTTTATTTTTACACAATTGCTTCTCTTTCTTCAGCAAGTTAGTGTTAGAAACAAATTAATGATGGCTTCCTTTGCACACATCCACTCTTGCTGTCATGGATTATGTATGGAACCAAAGCCTATCGTCCATAGCCATGCCCCACCGTCTATTCTCTGATGTACCTTGAATGCTTCACATGCCCTAGATTAGCCCACTTACAACACGTCACCCCCTGTATACATCAGTGCAGTTCATTGTGCCGCATGCTTTTCACGCTTCTGAAAGTTCAGGCCTCGATGCCCCTGAGCCCCTATCCCTCAATTCTTTCATAACCTTCTTGGTCTCCTTCACACCTTCCTCCCTCCACTTCAGAAATGTAGATCCTTTAAGTGACTCTTTCTCTGCTAATCCTCTCCATATGTTCTGAACCATTTTAGCACACCCTAGTTAGCCTTCTCTTTCAGACTCCATTTACTGCTACATTTCTCTGTTACATTGTCATTTCTAACACAATCAGTCCATCTCACATCACGTATCTCATTCCCGATATGTACAGTCTTCTCCTTTCTTTTGCCTTCAGGGCTCACTCTCACATCCATATACTAATGCTAGGACTACTATACCTTCAGACATACCTATCATCTTTGCCCAAGCAGACAATGATCTTTCTTTTTGCACATTATTCATTGCAAAGAGAATGTTAGCCCCCTCTCCTGTCTTGTGATTCAACCTCCACAGTTCCATTCCTTACCTAGACCACTCTCAGGTATTTGAAGCATTCTTCTTCCAGGTCCTTACTGTTTACACTCAAACAGTCCTTTCTCATCTCCCTGCTGCATTTCATTACCTTACTTTTGTGTGCATTCACTTTCAACTTCCTCTTTTCAGATACTTTCCTAAACTGTCACAAGCTTCTGGAGTTTCTTCAGTCTGCCACCAGAGTTGTGTCATCAGCAAACAGCAAAGATTCACCGTCTGCCCCAGAACAACATAGACCATACTCTTCCATTAAGTCCCTTGCATTC
>JAUUDW010467252.1:0-12472 GCA_032361385.1 Panulirus guttatus | reverse complement strand
AGCATTCCACTTCCTCTAGGTTCTCCCCATTTAAACTTTCTCAAACTAATCTATATCATTCCTCCACTAAAACTCATTACTTAACTTTTTTCACATACCCTCTGAACTACCTCCTTCCATATACTCTCCCAAACTCAAACATCAGCTTATGAATTTTCTCTCTACTCTGCTATCAGAGCCATGTTATCTGCAAACAGCAAGTAGCCACTCCTCGGCTCACCACCCTGTCAATCACCGCACTCCCATACAACTAATCAGGTATACTCAACACTCATAAACCAGTAATCTAAAAATCTTTTATCCCCTTTGCCTTTATAATGGCACTAACTGGGCATTCTGCCATTCTCCAGGTACTTCAACTTGATCAATAAATGAACTGACAATCCTGACTAACTAATCAACAATAGTGTCACTGTCTTTCTTGAGAAATTTGCTTGCAATTCCATCCACTCCAGCTACTGTGCCACACTTCATCTTATGTAAGGCACTCACCTCCATCTCTCTTTTCACCAAATCATTTGCCATGACTATCACTTCACATTCCACCTTATCTCAAAACTCCTACATCTGCCACATTATCATCAAATACATTCAAGAGTCCTACAAAATACTCCCTCCATCTCTTCTTCACTTCTTTGACTCTTACCATATCCACACCAGTGCTCCTCACTGGTTCCAAATTTTCCTTTGTTGTCTTCACACTATTCATCTCCTTCTAAAACATTATCTTATCACTCTTGAAGTTATAGCGTAAAAAGTGATCAGAACAACAAAAAATTGTTGAAAGCAGGCAATTGTAACATTATCTTTTTTTCATCTTTACACCTCATATTGCATTTACTAGAAAAGCTGACAAATAAAATAAATTTTAAAATTCATGGTTACTTCTATACAATGAAAAAGCTATCTATACATCTACATTTTTAGTGCCCCTTCTCCAAACTCCCTCTACCTACTACTACCCAATGCCCCTGCCTAATGTTCCCACCTACTACTTCTATCTACTGCTCCTAACATTTTGCCAAAAGGCAGGACTAGTGCACAGCATTCAATGCAGAAAAATCTATAGTCATGAAGAATGAGTTGTGTAAGTTGTGTTGTCAAGTGTTATGTCTGACAAGGACAGATTGTATGTTTGTGAACAGAATACCAGTAATCCAAGTGTGGGTCAGGCAGAAAGAAAAGACAGCTAAATAGGTCAGAGAAGTCCAACTTGACGACCACTGAAGAGATGGCTCACTACCCAACCATAACTAACCCTCCCAATACCCAGGTGGATAGTATCAGTAATATACTTCCTTAATCGGTGGCTGCCTACCAACTGCCAACTAACCCAACTATGAAACAGCATTTACACGATCCTTTAAGTGCACATCAGAAAGTAAAATTGAAGTAAAAATAAAATTCAAAGATATCTCTATTTGTCAAAATCAGCCAGTACTGAAGGTCTTCCCTCTGTACAAGGTATCACCTCAAAATTTGATACAAGATCTTATCAAAGAAATTTACAACAATCAATCTATGTGAGCATGACCATTAAACATCTCAAATACATGGAGTAAATTGATTAAATATTCATCAGATGGAAAAAAAAACTCTCCCAACACCGTATTGCAGCATAATTTCAAAGTCACTAAAAATATCAAGGATTAGAGAAATTACTTTAATTTCACATGTAACACATCCTTTCCTGGCTTATAGTACATATAGGAGCAGTTTTAAAACTCACAAAACAAGGGATGAAAACATTTTGATCTATTGTATCAAAATAGCATTTTGTGATACATAAAGCTCTTCAGTATAAAAAGTACAGATATCAAGCACTATCTGCTTCCCAAAACAAAAGTAACATCATATGTCGTACAGCATTTTGTACTAAATGCTACGCACAAACTTGTACAAGAATACAACAAAGGACACGGTCAGCCCCTCAAATATGAAAACAAAAAGAAGCACAAGTAAATAAACTTTTGCCTAATACAACTAAGTGAAATTCAGTATTTGTAAATCATATTTTTAATAAAAATGGTGCTTCGGCAGTAGGAGTGTGAAACCGATGTCAGTACTCAAAGATGCAGCAATGGTAACTCAAGGACAACTCCTGACAAATTCCCATAATCCAAAAATATCTAAGGTGAGGTAGAGAATGATTTTTATTTGGTTGATAATAAATGTGAGGAGAGATGCAGCCATATGTAGTTGCATATCAAATGTGGAGTACCAAGGTGGAATAATAATATAAACAAGGGCACAGGAAAAAAATGACAAAGTTAATCAAGATATATAAGAAACAACATGCAAATGAAGAACAGTAAGGCAGAAAGACTCTGTAAGGGAGTTTATGTGCAAGGGGACTCTGGTGCTAGATGTTTCACATTAACTGAACCTCTTTTGTGTTTATCTTACCCTGCAAGATCTTCCTGCAGAAATGATATCTGCTGGACCAATGATACTGATAGAGGCAGTGCAAGAGGACACCAGCAGGATGCTTATGAGTGGAGAACACCAAAAACATACAAGTATATGAGGATGCTTATATATGGAGAACACTAACAGTATACAAGTACATTGAGATGCTTATATGTGGAGAACACCAACTGCAGCCAAGTGTATGGGGATGCTTATATGTGGAGAACATCAACAGTATGCACTAGGAACAGAAAAGGTAAGTTGAAACAAAAAGTGAGAGAGCATGTGCATGTTGCATTCTTGGCAAAGGGTGCCAGCATGCAAAAATATGTGGATATTTGCAGTTAATGTCACAACTGAATATTATTTTGTGAGGTAGGTACTATGAACCCATATGAAATACTCTACTTGAGGAAAAAATACTACATAACTTGTCTAAAAAGCTTCGAGAAAGACATAAAGGATGAACAAATTAATACCCAAATACTCATGTAACAAATTTTCCCAAGTTTTTATTACCATCTTTTTTTTTTTTAGTTAGCTGAGACAGCATAGGCAGCTGAGGCCGTAAACAAGGCCATCCCAATAAAGCTATATACATATATACCCTAGCCTGAGCCAAGTAACCATTTTATCGATCAACCCCTAGGGGTGGATGAATAGCTGGGTTGACTGTGGACCGGCTGCCACAACCAGGAATTGAACCTATGTGCTCAACCCTGGGCTGCCCGTGAATGCGTCATGGTCAGGAACGCTAACTGCTACACCACAGGAGTCTATAAATGTCTTTCACTAATTCAGTTACATTATGAATGGAGAGTGATAAAAGAAAATTTAGAAAATTAAAGTAAAATCAAGTTACTGGTTATGAAAATAGTTTTAATATACAATATACTGAAATGAATAAATGATACAAAAGTTCCAGGAGTCGGATACTAAATATTGAAAATGAGAGTTTAGCCAGGCATGTAGGTTGCTGTAATTTTGGGGCAGTAGAGAAAGAATTATATCCATTAAGAGTAACTGGGTTTGTCTGAAGTAGCGGTGTAATTCACACCAATGTATGCTTGCAACACTGATCCTTAACTTTGGAATGTCTTGCAAAGTGAAAGTTAATATTTTTCTCACACTGGAAACTAAGTCGACAGCGGGAGGTGTGATGAATCATAAATTCATGTGTGGTACTGCCCGGGAAGTAACTAAATATGGCAATGACTGAAGTACTTTGAACACATAAAGCGACTGGATAAATGAGATAAAGAAGACATAAGTGCAAAGAATGGTCAATAGGAAAGATAAAGACAAATAAAGGACATGCAAAATATATGTAACTATGTAAACAAAGCACTACAGACAAGGAACCTGCAGCAACACATATTGTGGAGTAGACTGCATAAATTATGCGACTGCTGCATAGTGGTAAGCGCAGATGGGATATGAAATGAATGAATTACTAAAACTAAATGTTTACCTTTCCAAAACTAATTTGGTTACCTTTCAAAAACTTGGATGATTCTAAGACCATAAGCAATAGTACATTAGAACATATTTACATTAAGAAAGATCAGTACCTTCAAAGAAATCTCTACAAACCACCAAGCAAGTGGCAATGGAAAATGAGCATAGATATGAACAGAGAAAAGTTTTAGTCTACATCTACACTGTCAGTCTGACTTCACAATAAAAATCATAAATTCTTGACTCCAAAATGAACTCCTTTCTGCAGAGATTAGAGAGAGGGGAGGACATTAACCCACCTACTGATGCACACATGCCATTGAGATGTAGAGTAAGTGGGTTAAAGTAAAAGTGAATAAAATTGTGTCGTGTATGACATGATTCCTTTTAAAGCAGTGTGTATCATCTACCTACGAAAAGATTTGAATCATCAAAATACATGTTTGTAATGGCAGTCTATGCAGGCTCAACATGAGCTGCAACACACCAACTTTTAATCTAACAGAGAAACTTGCGTTCAGTATTCATACATATTTACATGAGGTGCTCTGTGATCTTCTTCAACAAGTTTATGGTACACTTAATCAACTTCAAAATGACACTAAAATAACGTTTGAAATAGTAATAATTGAAAAAAACTGCATCAGCAGTTCCCATCAGCAGTGAAAAAGAAAAAAAATATATACTTATTTTTACATCTATCATCATTACTTCCTTCCTAATTCAATGGGGTGGATCAGGTACACATGGCTTCCACAATGGCAATATGCCAACTTTTTTCACATCAACCCATATCCAGTGTGCTGAAGTGAAAAAAAAACAATACCACCTACTAGACTACAGATAAGCTATGGAAGTGCCAGATATGGTAAAACAAAGATCTATGTAAACTGCAAATGGACCAGCAATACCAAACCAGTCAAAGAAGGTGATACACTCTCAAATTCTGATTAAGAAAACTGTTGACAGGGACTGTCAATGCCTTAAAATTTTCACATATACTCATAAAAAGTTGGTCCTGTGTTTCTACATTACTGGATGCACTTAAAGAGTACTTCCTTACTTTGCTGAAGGTAAAATATGACCAATACATTTTTCAGTTTCAGAGTTCTATTTACATTTGTTTTTGTACATTCATGAATAAAGAATATCAAACAGCTGTACAATATTCCTAACATCTTTTATACATCTAATAAATACCTTAACCTTTACAAGAAATATTCACCAGTGGCCATGGTACTCTCCTACAAACTTCAGAAATCTGTATATGAAAATCATTATACGCATTTTCTGTGGACTGGATGACATTTTTGAGGATTCACAGAATCCCTTTCCACAGCCCATAGCTTGGGGCATATAACCTGAGAACACATCACCCAATCACAAAAATTTTACAGGTTGACATCAAGCTAAAGTACATGCTCTTGGCAGTATAAAACAATTGTACAACTTTTAATACTTCATCCAATACCATACAAGTATCTTAACTTACAACTAAATTTTACTTAAAATATACTTTTCATGTCATGAAATCACTGAATTTCAAACTATGTGACAGAACCAAGTGCTTCACTGTCACCTTAATGCTGAATCACAACCCAGCAAAGGGCTTTTGTACCATACCTAGTGTTCATGTTTCAATCCTAAATACAACTGCAGTGAATACCTCATGGTGGATGGATGGACAGACGGATGTATGGATAGACAATAAAACTGCTGTAAGGCTCCCATTAACTTGTGGAGCAAATTCATATAAAATTTTACAAATTTTCTTCAGTTCCATTACACAGTAAATTACCAATGTACCTTCCTCAATCAATAATTTATATTCAGGGCTATTTTCGGAGCAAGAATTGTGCAGCAAGAGGAAAGTGGTCAGATGGACATACTGCTGAGGGTAAGGGTGCATACCTTTCAGCTTCTGAACCAGACAGCAAACCATATCTTGCCAGCAGCTTTAGATTTCCTTCAACTGGCCTTCCTAAGGAGTTAGAATAGGCACGAGAGTACATCACATAATCCACTGAAGTCCATCCATTCTGGTGAGTGGTGGCCTCGGGAGCCCCACCTGAACGACTCAATCGATGTCGGTAAACAGACTGAAAGTTGAAGCCATGAGTAAACCAACCAGATGGTGTGGGACCTTTGTAAGTGGAAGTGGAAGTCCTGCGGGGTGGTAAATTACGGTCTGAATGATACAGACGAATTAGTGATTCCTCCAGTTTTCGCTTGTCTGATAAAGAAAAGATGGATCCACGGGTCTGTTCCAAAAATCGACTTTGTGCTAACACTGAATGCTGACAGCGATCAGTGAGACCAAGAGATGACGGGACGAGTTCTGGCCCAAGAAAAGGCCCACATGAACCATGCCGAGCCAGAGTCTTACGAGCTAGACCTTCATAGTGAAGTTGACCATCCTTTATGAAACGAAGTAAAGCACTGTGGGGCTCAGCATTAAAATCACCAGTTACTATCACAGGACAGTACTTGGTCCTACCTCCTTCCTCTCCCTCATAGCACAATCTGTCTATTTCTGACAAAAGCAAAACAACCTGTGCCAATTTGACATCGTGTCTGTGTGGGTTATACAACAGATGCGTTGTGGCAACACAGAATGCAGGCAAGTTTGGCTGTGACACTGGCATGAGTTTTACTATGAGGCCAATGTTATCACGATCTAGGACATTATTGGCTTCTGGCTGTAGAAACTCAACACTACTATGTTCTATCACAGAAAATTTGCTTTTTTTGAAGAATATTGCACAGCCATCTGCCTTAATTCCTGTTCTCTTCTTGTACATCCCATCGTAGCCCTTGAGACTGAACCATGGTAGATAGTGACTGTGGTAATGGGATGCCTGAACTTCCTGCAACATGAGTACATCTGGGTCAAGGTCTTGAATCTCATGCTGCAGCAATGCCCATCTGTATGGCCATGAGAGATGTTCCTCATTACAAGATTGGTAAAGTCTCATGTTGTCAGTCAGCAATGCTTGAGCTAGTACATTATATGACATGACAGTAAACATAGTATCTGCTGGCTTTATATTCCTTCCAGCTATAATCTCCTGCCCCAGACCTGTCATCTCCCATTTTCTTAATTTTTCTAATGTTCTCCGCAACTTAAGCGTCTCGTCACTAACATCGATCTCAGTGTTCTCCAAGTCCCTAACACATAATTTCTGTAAAGATATGAATTCTGTAGTGCTGACATCCATATCTCTGACTTCATGGTCAGAAGAGCTAGTGCTGCAGGTGTCCTCATGATCAGAGCCAAAAATATCAATGACTTCAACCCCTTCTTCTCTCTTGCTGCCTGAAGCTGGAGGTTCCTCAATCTCAACAACATCGGGGTCTATCACATTGACCTTTTGTATGTCAGGACTTGCTTCCCTCTTCTGGCAATTTTCAGGTTCCTTCTTCTTTCCCCTTACACTTTTGGGCTGCAATGTAATTATTTCTTCTGGCTGTATGTCACTTGGTTTGGTTTTGAGTCCCTGTCTTGTACTAGTGTGACATTTCCTTGACTGACCACCCAGGGCTGTTGACCTTGATGACAGAAGGTGGTTGTTGTCCTTCTGATTTGTATTAAAAGTGCACACAACCATAACTTCATCTTGAACCTGGCTGCTTGGACCTTCATACAAGATATCAATGTCCTCACTCCTTACAAGTCCCTCAGATTTCTCATCACTATTACCAATACAGTTAGTCCTTTTCTTATTCTTATTACCATTATATTTGTTTTTATTTAAGGATTCATTTTTTTCAAATTTTGAGGTGGAGTGAACATAAACAACATCACAATCATATGACACTGTCACTTGGTTATGTCTGGTACATTCTCCACTGCCATTATCACCCACTGAGTCTACTCTCTTGCTGTCATGTTCATTTGCTAATACCTGCTCAGAATTACTGTTTTTACTTTTTCTGTTGCACTTGTTCTTGCTGGTCAGCTCAGGAAAATCTACTTCTGAAGGAGTGGTATCAATAACAAAGAAATCACCCAAATCATCCTTCTCTCGTGGCGGACTAGAAGGGAGTGGAATAAAGTCTAGAGATGTGGGATTGGTGACTCTCTCCTGAGACCGACAGCTACCTTTAACCTTCTTCTGTGGTAACGGTCGTACCGGAGACAGCAGCTCCCTGGGCCGCTTGGAATTCATCTCGGATGATTCATCAACTTCTGGATTCACCATCAGCAAGTCATCCTTCTTAATAGATTCAGCTCCTTTTATTATGACATTCTGTGGCAGTGTCTCCGTTTGCCAAGAGCAAGAACCGTCAACCTGGTAACATGTCTTGGGTGTGTGGGTGAGTGCAGAGTAACTCCTGGTAACAGGGGAACTGCTGTGTGTAGGTGAGTCTGGAAAAATACAGAGGAGCCTGTGCACACCATCCCTGACTTGCGATGTGTGTGTGCCACCGCCTCCACAAGCTGCACGACTGGCGTTGTACAGCAAACGGGTCGGCAGCCAACAAAGCATGCAGGTGCTGAAATTGTAATTTTGTTTTTAATAACTTTAATCAAAAACTCTACACTTTAAAAGATATATATTCTGTAATATGTGGTACTCTCTCCAATACCAGTTTTATTTATGTTCAATGTAGTTTTGTCAATATTAAAGACAATCATATTCATGAAGAAAGTGAGAAGAGCTGATGGACACAAGTTTTTATTAAAACATAAACATACAACTTTGCCTTCTCACTTCTGCATGAACATGAGGTGGTGTATGAGCTATCATAAGTTATGTATTCATCAGGAAGTATCTCGGTGGAAGAGATTATGCATTTCGGGCAGACATGTCTTAAAAATAACACAAGAAGTACAATAATATAGGTATAATCATGATATAACCAAGAATATATGGAAACACTATGTCATGGATTTCTTCTTACTCTGATTCTAGACTATCAGCTCAGATACTTAAAAGAGAAAGTGAGTATTCATTAAGTAGTAATTCACTTTACAAATGCAATATATGTAATTCATCATTAAATGATAATTCTATTCAGCTATTACCAAAACTATGAGATGTTTCTCAGAACTAAAAGGAAAAGCATAAAAACATTCTTCAAAAATAACTACACATGGGAAAAAAAAGTTCAGTGACAGAAAACCCAAATCTTTCACTTATCAGTACATCATAGGAAGGCAGGTTTATAAGCATTAAAAACCATTACCTAAATAACCAGAAACAAAGCCCTATGAACTTTGGAGAAAACATTTGTTTGCAGGGTGGTTACACCACAATTTTACCCCTTGACTATAACAAATCCACCAAAATTCTACCTTGTCTGACCACCAGAAAATCTATGTAGTTGGCAAATATTCAATAACAGTGACCTTACAACATTATGGAAATCCATCCCGGACTAAGACATCAGTGGCATGCTGATGCAAGTGGCACCTCTTGGCCACCAACCCATGATAATATCTATTGGAGTCTGTGTCAGGGGTCTGTCAACAAAGGACTCATGAAATGCTTTAATGAAATGGATCAAACAGGAGGGGATAAGTAAATGAAGGATGTTTAAACAGATCTGACTCTAGAGAAAAGAGGTTTTTCATACTTCAAAACCTATATTTCAAGACTCTGGACTCAGCCCTAGGGGCATCAAAGATTACATTTAAAGGAAGAGGTTAGATAGCTGTCCACCATGGAGGAAGAGAGAGGAGGGGCCTGAAAACATCCTTTAAATTTCTAAATCAGCTGGATGATACAGACGGTGAACAATTCTTCGAAAAGTCCACATGCACACAGGATCAGAGTAACCTAAAGCAACGAAAAAGTACAGTGCTAAAAGATAGCTAGCAAGGATGTTAATTAGTACTGGTTCAGTATTATCGTGGGGGATGACTGGAATAAACTTACTTATGAAACAGTGAACCTGTTTACAAAGGTTTCAAAGGCTATTTACTGGCATAGATAGTTAAGGAGATGGGGCCCTATGAGTGTAAAACTTTCTCCTTGAGCTGTACAAATACATAAGCACAGATGAAGCAGGTGGAGCCTTACAATACACCTAATCCTATGCAGCAATTTGACCTCTGATCCATATCATCCTTACTCATCTCATGTAATAAGAAATTACATATGAAAGCCAAGGTAGAAATCACTTTCCTTATATCACAAGTTCTACCTGTCAGCCCTTTCTGTTAGAAGAGTACCATTTCTTGATCCAACATAAAATGTTACTCGCTTACAAAGGTTTAGAGTAACATGACACAAATGCTCTTCTGCATAATTTTCCAGAGGTCTACAGTACTAAATCTTGAGCATCATGACTGCACACCAGCACTGTATTCTAAATGAATTTTCCAGGGATATATCACAACAACTATGTTCGTAAATTCAACTAATTTTTAACATGAAACCTTGGGTATGGATTAAACTACCAAAAAAAGCGGACCTTCAGCTTTCAATAAATTTCCACATTAACAAAGTATAGTCAGGTGTTTTGTGGATAACATGAAAATTAGTAAGACAGTGAGTACAAAAGTAGATGGGGATGAATTACAAAGAAACCTAAATAAAGTCTACAAATGGGTAGGGGAGAACCTAATGAAACTCAATGGGGAAAAGTTTGGAAAATAAGCTAAGAAACGAATAATAATACAGTGATGCCTTCCAACAAAGGTTCTACTGGGTAAGAAAGCAAGCAGAGAAAGTGATTTGAAATGAACCAAACTAATAAAATAAAAAACATCCATTCATTTACACTGGGTTTGTTGTCAAATACTGACAGGTGTCCATCACTTATGTGGCAACTAAGTTTGTTGTCAAATACTGACAGGTGTCCATCACTTATGTGGCAAATGCATTTTGAAAAAAAGAGGTGCTGAAAGTAAGATAAAAAAATATGAACCCATACTAACATGCAGAAGTTAGAGATACATTCCAAAACCTCAGCTGCCCCCTAACCAAATGTACTTACATCAATTAATAATTCAAATGCTCACACTGGTACCATAAAAGTTTATCATCATCATTATTATTATCATTCAAAGCTTTTCTGTCTTAAAGTGGTACCTAAAAGTTTATCATCATCATTATCATTATTATTATCATTCAAAGCTTTTCTGTCTTAAAGTATCACAAAATGAGAATAATTCATTACAAATATACTTTACAAGCTTTTAGAAAAGTTAACTTATCATCACATCAGGGAATATCAGAAGAGGATGATGTGTGAGGTCATTGACCTCATGAGCTTGGCTTAATTCTGTGTTGTTATATAATTCTGGCTGGGTCTATTTTCATAAATAATAATACTTCCTTATTCACACTTTTTCCTTCTTTTTAAGATAATTTAGGAAGGTGTTATTATTTTCTTCAACAATTAATAGGCATTCATTACTTTATCATTCCATCCCTTTAATGAAATCAGAGCCCAATCATGGCAACAATAATGACAATTTCCTCTAATATACCATACACTCTTTTATGCTTAACCTGTTTATTACCTTTACAAACTTTTTTTTTTTGAGAGGGCATGGGCAACTCAGGCCCTAATGAAGGCCATCCCATTAACTTTTCAAGTCTTGAAGTATCCTCATAAAGAGAATAAAATTCTTTTTTTAAACATATTCCAAAACTTCAAAAAAGCTTTCTTATCATTTCTTTCAACAGTGAAAAGGCATTTATGTTGACTTCTTCAATCCATTCACAATTAACGGTGCTTTGTCATGGTGATACTAAGTTCTTTTTCACTAGGTTCATTTCCTTCATATAGCACCTTCTCTATGTTCATCACTTGTTACTTTCAAAATCACTCTCATGACTATATCACTGAGAACTGTGTACCTATCATCATTTTTGTCTATTTTCCTTGGTATCAATGCTATATTCTACTGTATATCATTTAATATGCATCTATGGCATCACTCATTATCTTTCAATGTATCTACCACTTTCATCACACTTAATGGTGTAAATGCCTCAGCAGTGGCTTCTATTCTGCCTTTTACATAGGGTTACTATTGTCCCAAATACTTCTGAAATATGGGCAAGTTTATCATGTCTTAAAATCAACACTTCCGATTATAAATTCAAACTGCAGTAAATGATTTGTGGCTTTTCTTTGTTGCCAAGTCTTTTACTCCATTCACATTAACCAGTGCCCTGTCACAGGATTATATGTCAAGTCTGACTGATACAGCACTTTTTATGTTCTATTTGTTATTCATCCTCAGAATCACTTTTGCGACAATGTCAAGGAAAATTGTGTACAGTACCTACCATGTCCATTTATTATTCTTGGCATTTACGCTATATGTTATCCTGTTTTCAAACAATACTGCATTACATCAGACTGCAAAGCTACACATGGGCGAATGCAAACTGCACATGGCGAATTTTGGGGGCAAACAGAATGCCCACACAGATGCAACACAAACGAAAGCCATATCAAGCAGGGCAAACCTGTATGTACAAAGTTCCTTACATTTATATTCACATTTGTATCTATGGTTTCCCTGATATTCAGAGGTTTCCCCCACTTTGTGAGGTATATTTATTGGTGAGCTTTAGCCAAATACTATAAAATGGTACCAAATTCATAAATACTTTCTCTGTTTTTTCCCCCTTTCTCAATT
>JAUUDW010467251.1:0-20127 GCA_032361385.1 Panulirus guttatus | reverse complement strand
TATATAGATAGATAGATTGATAGATAGATAGATAGATAATGTCACACCGTAATTCGTATGTAAGTGGTTACACCGCATGCGAAAAGTCATCCTTGGAGACGTTGTATCACAGTCAGTGAACGGGAGGGACTACAGACTCGTCCAAAGATTTCTTGCTTCAAAGGAATCCACCACTTCCCTGCTCCGGAGCGGAGCACAGCCTCGAAGTTATACAAGCCCGAAAGGGGAGTCGTGGGGTTATATAATGATAACGAAAGCAATAATGGTAATGATAAGCATGCAGCTAAGATTTCACCATGAATAGCACATAAGAAGAAAGAATAATGCATCCCGTGTTAGACATACAGTAACACAGTTTTCTCGCCTTTGGGAGACCGAGAATCAGGGAGGCATGTGAACCTGACTGAATCCAACCCAGTTTTCTCATTGTCAGGCAACCACCTCTCTCTTAGAAAACAGTTATATAGAAAAGCAAGCACCAACAGGCCATTGTGTCTTTTCGAGACTCTTTGTTATAGGAAGGGAGTTCAGAAGTATAGAGCTTAGTGTGAAAAGAGCAAGAAAAATCTATAGAGAGGGGAAAATGCCTGTAAACTCCAGAGGCGCAGAAAAAGTCAGTCGTGAACATGAAGGGAAGTACTGGTCAAGAGTGTACTTAAACGTATGAACGATAGTACTTTCAGCTACTCGTTTTAGTAAATCGTTCCTTATGTTACTATTACTGATAAAGAAACAGTAATTTCGTCATTGCAAGTAAAACGCTTACCCACAAGCATGTATCCACGACTGCTGGTTAAGTCTCTCGAACATGTCTGCCCATTTTTCTTTCCCAGAACGTCTTGAACAACATTAATGTCCTCAATCAAGATGCCCACTCACATTAACGTTTCCTTTCACAATGAACTGAAAGAAAACATTCCCTGACCAGGACAAATTTAGCATTAAGTCATCCATTAAAGCCCTGCTTTATTTGATAGTGAATAGAATAAAGATATACCATTTGAGCTTTAATTCATCCCACAGTGTCGCACGCACTTGCATGCTCTGCATGCATGCACGGGGCACAGCCGGACGAGAGTAATTCAGATGAAACCTGCTGCTAAATTTGCAGATTTATACTCTTTCCCTTCTCGGGCTCTCATTCTCAAAGCCAAAAATAACGGGCGGTAAATGCCTCCAACCCAAAAGACGTGGCTTGTCCTGGGTGAAGATATAAAAGGTTACTGTCTTATAAGGGAGATATAAGGGGTTACTTTCTTATAAGGGGCATATAGCGGGATACCTTCTTATCGGAAGACAATGTGTTGGAGCCAACTTATTAGGATCGCAAAACAAAGAACCCCCATACTGACAGTATCCTGGTTACTTACTCAGTGTCTGGTTTCAAAGGTTTTGTGCATAATAATCTTTAAGATATATCTAAAAGTAAATAGATATCGTATTGTAGACGAAAGCAAGCTTGGAATCAAAGGTACTCCCCTTCTAGATGTATCATAACATACAAAACTGCAACAGGTTTTGTTTTTGTTTTTTTTTGACATCATTATGTATCACTACAGTAAAATAGATCAGCAACCCCCTTTGTGAACGTGTATCATAAACCGAAAGGAATTTCTGGCAACGAACCTTGGATGCGTGTCCTTTCGTGACTTCTCTGTCCCGCGGTATAGATCTCTGGATGGAAACGTATCCATGCACCAAAAAACCTTCGAGTGAGCACATCCTTGAAAAGTGCAGCGTGACACGTAGCCTTTTATGTGAAGAAAGAAGATCGAAAGATAATATCAAGAAAGAGGAAGGGAATGAAAAAGGAACCACTGCCAGGATAATCCCTCTGCCATTCATGTCTGGGCCCCATTCACGCCGGGCTCTGCTCTGGTCTTTAAGCACACGAAACTCAGGTCTTCCATTCCTACAACAGACACGGAGTTATGTACCGAACACAGGAGGTTGGAGAGGAACTGTAGACCGAGTCCAGGAAGTTAGACGGGGCTATGGACCGACAGTAATAGGTTGAACAAAGACCGTATAAAGAGTCCAGGAGGTTGAACGTCAGTTCTATATACAAACCGCAGGAGGTTGGCTGGAAGCCAAGTACTGAACGAAGTTGACTGAAAAGGATCTGTGTACTGAACGCAGGAGCTTGACTCGGGGCTACATACCGAACGCAAAAAGTTGGTTTGGAGATATTTGCTGAAGTATGCACAGAATAGTGGGCGGGAGACATACATCCAATACAGGACACTGAGGGAACAGGATGCTGGTCTGAAACTATACGCCGAACACCATATGTTGGACGGTGGCAATAAACCATTTGCCTTCAGGCCATAGACGCTGGAAAAAAGAAAAAAAAGACTGTCGTTTTGGGTGGATAAACGCACACAGACCTGAGAATTGCTACGTTGAAAGTTTCATTGATCCAGGATGATAATTCTTTACCTTGTATTAAATCATCTCTACATCTCGCTGCCTCTCGGGGCTTGTGACAATCATAGCCTACCCGACTTGACTATATTCTAACTGGTGTGCGATTCAGTGAGCGTGCAAAGAGGATCGTCCTTAGATCCAAGGTCCTGCTATCCCGTCGTTTTTTGCCCATCAACACGGGAAGCGAAAACCAAGGCACGAACCGCGCCATTTACCTAATGCACAAAAGTGTTATGCCAAAGAACAGTCGCGCCACACTAAGTACAAAACATATTCCGCAGCAAATTACAGTTATTGTGGTGATGAATAGCCAGCTAACTGCTAGTTCACAGGCACAGTCCCCCGTTTGCTCCGCCGCTCTCCTGTCCTCATCTGTCAGTCACCTGCCACCTGTTCTCACCCGCCCTCATCTGACACTGCCCCGTCACCTGTCCCTCATCTGTCCTTTATCTGCTTTATCCTAACCATACTTACCCTCCTATCATCACCTGTTCTCCCCTTTCCCCACCAGACTCAACCTGGTATCACCCTCCCCAACTGTCCTCAACCTCTTCACATTCCTCACTTTTCCTAACCTCCTACCCCTGCGCCACTCACGCTCCTCACCTGTCTCCACCTCCATCCGCCTCATAACTATCTTCTACGTCCTTCACCTGCATCTTGCTTATACTTACCTGATAATTAATCACTCACCCTTGTCTTCCCCACATGTCGTCCACCTTCATCGCCCATAGTCACTTTCTCTCCACCCACAACTACCGAACTACCAATTCTCAAAGACAATTTCACCACCTCTTATATGCTCACCGGACAGTTTGTTAAGAACTTATATAACCACTGAACATCATCCAAACAGACGATCCATCCAGCATTTTTTCACGAACTGAAATTTGCCACTCGACCCTTCCCAACAAATGCCCATTTCAGATTCTCCGATAAACGGTCAACTGTTTAAAAGCCAAACTAAACAGTTTCCCACTGAACAAATTCCGCTCAACAACTCCCTAGTGGATGACTCTCATTTAAACCAATTTCCCACTGAACATTACGCCACCGACAGATTCACAACATCCTTCTATTTGGTTCAAGTCCTCCCCCCGATGGCTGGTTGGTTTTCAACCTTTCCCGCAGACAGCATAGCCTGCACCACTTCAGCAACGATCACCGTGCTAACTCCCCTGCAAGAATACCCTCCTTCCGCAGACAACGTATTTTCATTTCCCTACACTGTCACCAGTGGTGCGGGCTTGGCTTCCATGGGCTGTGATGATCCCAGCCCACAGGTGCTACAGTTGTGTGCAGGTTGACAGGTTCGTGATGGCTGCTGGCCCGTTGTTGACATCCATCAGGGCTGCCAACCTCCCCGTCATAAACCTGCCACCGCTGAAGGACTGGTCACCCGGCCCCCGTGTCCATCCTCTGACAGGGACAAGTGACCTGCCTGCTAGAAAGCGTGATCACTTTTGTCATAAAAAGGCAAGAAAAAAAAATCCTCTTTTCTACATGCAGTCAGTGAACGTTAACTCTTCAAAACTTAAATATGAAGTGCTTGATTCCTTTCATTTTGATTTTGTTGTATCACAACTTCGTGTTAAATCGGCGACTTTCACAGCTCCTGCAGTCTGTGATACTGGTGCCTGGTGGGCGCGTGACAGTTGTATGACAGACGTTTGTGACCGTGCTGCCCACCTCGGTGCTACCCGGCTATTATCTGCTTAGTCGCCTAAAGAATGCGCACCATGGCTGAGGTCTCGACTGTATAAAACGCAAGCAAGATCACTGGCAAATCCTGGGAACTCTTTATGTGGGAGAAAAAGTAGTTCGTGTTGCGTTACGATCTCAGAAGAGACTCGACTCGTAGACTAACGCAGATCACAGTGAACATTTCAGCAAACGCTCAGCTATCTTCATGAGTTAGCCCACAGATAGTCCTCTGCAGTAAATTTTATCGAATGAAATGCTGTTCTTTACATTATAACTTTCAGGCATTTCTGCAGCCTCCCAATGTTTTGGGTAAGCGTGAACTAAAACGATTTACGCAGCGTCCACCACTCATCTCATGAAGAGTATTCTGCAACCTTTTCTTCATGACCTTGTGTTTCGAGAAGAAAATACGACGTCTTAAGTTTTTAAGTCAGTTTTGTTGAGGGATCCTGTCGAGGATATTGTGACATTAGCAAAAAAGCGCTCGAGCATCACGGAGAAACCCAGGGGCATCGTTGGCCTTATTTATGCCGAGCTTCTAATACGTGTTAGTCACACGATCTCTGCTTGATAGCGCTCCCTGTCTTGACCAAAGGGAATTTACGTAACTAAGTCATCGACTTCAGCCTTCTCCAAGAGTTCATTTCCAACAAATCTTGCCCCAGCATCGTCACCAACTGAGATATATTGGTAGTGTGGCTTTCTTCCGGTGTCAGGATTAGAAACTTCCAAAATACTTCCTCCAGAGATTATAGGAAGTGTTGTTGATGAGGTTAGTTGAACCTGTAATTCCGTTTTGGTGAATTTGAAACACATCAGCGCTCTGCTGGTAATCAACGCTTTTGGTAAAACATCCATAGAGTTATTCTTCAACTTTTGGGACAATCGTCACCTTTTTTGGGATGACTTAGCTCAAAAAGACTTCCAGAATTAATCATGATTTCAAAATCTTGAAAATCTTTCTGTTCTCCTGTAAATTAGTGAGGATCCTCCATTGGGTATTTATAGACAAATTCATATTCCACAATGGATGCACTTTTTAGTAACTGGTGTTTGTGGTCAACATGCAAATCATATGTTCCCCCCTGTACAATTCGACATGACATCCATTTTCTTCAAGTTGTTAACAACATCTATACGGCCTTTTTTATATTCATAAACAACTGGACTATAGCTGCTGATATTGATGCATTTCGAACGTGAGTCATCTGTAGCCAAGACGCTCCTAATCTAACTCAATTACGCATGCACTCGTCTCCGTCAAAAGATCATGCATCCCACCTGCTGCCCCTCTTAGCACCTTAACATCTAAAAACCTCTCTGCTGGACACTCTTACTATCAGGCGCCGCAGAGCATTGAGTGGACGAACTTGAGATAACAGTTTAAACATGTTGCTTGGGCATCTCTTCATCAGCATGAGACCTCTGCTTTGTCGTCTCAGTAAAATGGACTTTTTGTCTCTCGTTTTCCTTTCATGAGATAGCCGCCTCATCAAAATGAGGATCAAGGCAACGAAAAGTTAGTTAGGACGCCCTGATTTTTTTCCGGTTGATAAGAAACAGTTTATTAAAAGTCTTCAGATTGCTACATTGTGTACGCAATGTGCCCGTTGACGCAGGCATGAGAATCCAGATAATTTCAGTCAGTATTTTTCTCTTCTTATCTTGAACTATACTCATTAACATTACCCTCCACGAACAATATATCGCTGGTGGTATTCTACGAACTCGTTTCTTCTTCTCCACCTGACGCAATATCTCATTTTCATTACAATTGCGCCAATCATTTTTCTTCCTGCTTTACACCCGCCACTACACCAGACTGCAATTTTAAGACTTCTCCCTCAGCCCCGTACCAGGAAGGACATACGCTATTACCCGACTACGGAAGTCTGACGCTAAATAGAGCAAGCATTACACTCCCCATCAAGATTCTTGAAGAACGCGTTGGTTATATTTATGTGCGTACATCATGCGTGGGGCAGTGAACCTTGGTGGCTACAATTAGGGAACTAATGAAAAGGTGATGGAAAAAGCATCGCGAGCGAGAAGATGATTAATAGACTTTGATGACGTAGTTATTCATTTTGGTCTTTTGACATAGGGTTATTTCTGTTTTGTTTTCTACCACCCTAATCTAACCCACCTTAAATTATCCTAGACCTAAAGTAACCTAATCTACAGCAATCAGGACGTTGAGTTCGATTTCGTACTGTTAACCACAGGTTTACTTTTTCCATTCTATTCTAACCCAAATCTTAACACAGACTAACTTAAACTAACCAAGATTACCTTAAGGTAACCAAAATAATACACTTCTGAAATAGTAAAGTCAACAGCTCTATCAACAGGAGGGAAACAACTTTGTATTTTTTAAGAAATATTTGGCATTCTCTTCCTGTGGCCATTGGTGTTATTTCATCATTATATATATTTTTCTCGCATGTGTTCGTTATTTTTCGTCTGAGCGAGATAGCGTAAAGATCAGTGTGTGTGTGTGTGTGTGTGTGTGTGTGTGTGTGTGTCACACATAAGTTTCTCTCCAAAAGAGTTAAATATACAAAGAATTACATAATGATTCGACTTCCGGGATGAAATGAAATTATGAAAATGGCGAAACTGGACTATGAATGCACATGAGGATTTTAATCGGCGTGTTCTTGTACTCTCTTATTGGAGTCGGAAGTAATCATAATTTGGGGACATGGCACTTGAAACCGCTGGCGAATAACGCAGCAGGAAGGAAAATATCTGTTAAACATTAACGTTACATGCTACAGAGAAAATGCAAAATATCTTTTTTATCAGGGGTTTGCACAATGAAACTGAATCTAGAACTAGTTTTACGAAATTTTGGCTTTTTCACTTGTTTATATCTAGATATTATAAGTTTTAGCTTTCTGGTCTTTTTTTTACTGTACTATATTTTCTTGTTTCTCTTTCCACACAAAATGACTGGGATAATTCTGTCTGACCTGGTTAATATATCAGTCTTCAGGTTCCACAGATTTTGTCAAAGAATTAAGCCGCAGTTTCATCACATAACGACGTTTTATTTCTACAGGATTGTCACCAGGAAATGGCTCATTTACATAACTCTGAAACAGCTCTCTATTGTCCGCTTTCCTTCTGCACAAGTTTTGTAAAACTTGTATCATTTTGATGCCATCGTCCGCGTCACGTATATATACATTGCTTTTGTTTCATTTTTCGTCCATGTATCGCTCTGCCTGTAACTTGATCCCAAAGGGTCCCATTTGACAACAGTGTGATGATATTTCACTTGTGGAACGAGAAGACTTGAAAGTCGTACGTACACTGTCCCTCACACTGTCTACATGTTGACTTAAAAAGCTTTTGTCTGCGTGTCGTTGTCTATGTGATGCTATACTTGTTACAGTGCACACTTACCTACTCCTGCCTTTCAACCGTACGACAGTGTTTGGGTATATATGTATACGCATACCTCAGGGAGGTCTGGAGCTCACGAGAACAAAAGATTTCTATTCTTATTGATAAGATCTTGTTTTCCTTGGTAAAGATACGGCAGACGTTGCTTGAACATGACTCCCACCTTATGAAGCAAACGAAATATCGACATGCGAAATTTCAATACAGTTTTCCGATATTCCTTTCTGTAAACTGATCAACGAATTTGCAGATATCATATCAAATAGAGAAGCATTTCATTCGTTAGATATTAAGTTTAAAACAAAAAGTTTTTTGGGGTTAAATAATACCCTAAACTATTACCTGCAATTTTTGGTATTTTTTCAGGTGAATAGGCCTCGCAGTTAAGTATTTAAAGTTTCTCCGATCATTGAATTATAACTTATTGGTTAATTCTTAATGAGGCTGCTTGACCATCTCTTTATCCTATCCAATTTTCTGCCATCCTACTCCACAAAGTCTAATGATCATCTGGCTCATTAGTATTCTCGTCCGCTTCACCATCCTTCCACCTCACTCTTGAGTTCCGTGATCGTCTCCCGCTCCAACAGCCGCCTCTGTTTCTCCCATGTATTACGCCTCTATCATTTGGCCATCAATAATGCCTCTGGTTAGTTCAAACACACACAGGACGGGTCGAGCCAGTGTAAAACACCTCAACTATCCAAATTGGTCGCATGCAAACTGGCGGTAGTCATGCAAAGCTTTGCTGGCAAGCCCGCACATGCAGGTCTAAGCTGTTTGGTTGTGGGTATGTGTACTTCATATAGTTTGGATCACCACTGAATACAGAGAAGCACCACCACGACTACTGAAAAGTCTAATAGCTATAGATCTCTTAGGTAGTTATGATATTAGTATACACACCATTTCCTCTTCAAAGGTTGCCATGATGGACTTGATCTCGCCCCAGAGTGGTTAAAAAACCGTATTCATCCACTTTGCTTCCAAACTACATACTTTGAAAAAACCTGACACGGGTAACTATGGATTCCAGGATGTTGGTAAAACCGGTTTGAAGTGGTGTGAGTGAAACTGAAGTGGTAGATAGAGACAGAAATGTTTGGACAATATAAAAGGCTTACATACAAAACAAACAGAAATGTGGGTGCTTACGAAATACGATTAGAAATAAAGAAGTTAAATGCAGAATATTTAAACGCTATTTCTATATTTAAACATGTAGTGCAATATTTTATATCAAGTGAACATGTTATCTTAATGAGTAAGAATCCAAACACATATAAAGGATCACTTAATGTTAATCTTAGGTGCCATGTTTTATGGATATTCATTCCGGCTTCAGCAAGGGTATCTGGAATATGTAAACACGGAAGGCGAGTGTTGAGAGAGATTATGTCGAGGGAGGAATGTTGGTGAGATATGTAAGTGTTGGCGAGACTATCTTGTGCTTACACTGCCTCACAGTTGTTCTTAGTCTAAACCTGTTTGAATCATGCTTACACTGTCAGTATTGTTTATGTTTACACAAAGTACTTTTGGCATGACGATAAATGTTTTCGCAGTAATTCATGTGCAGTCATATAAAGCAATTGTTCACAGTGACCGACAAGGCACTACTAAGCAAGGCCGGTTACTGCAAATTCAAGCAAGGTTAGATTAATCACTTCAGTCACAATCATGGTTACAACAATTCCGCACATTCGCATTCATGAACATAACTGTCGGAATCACAATTACAAAAGTAACTACCTTTGCCATTACTGCTACTGCCAGTCACCACTAACATTCATCACCACATTCCGCGTCATCATCACCATCGTTGAGCATAAACCCACCAAGATAACAACTTGAGTGCACTCGTTCCTCGTCCCAGGTTATCAGGGCTTAACTACTTGACCTCATAACCTCGATCTTTAACCTTTTGACCGTTGTGATATAGCCTGGCTGTGGTTATTACAGTGAGTTGTTCTACGAGTATTTCTCGCCTTACTGACATTTGTAACCGAACTGCACAAATAGGCAAATGGGGCTAAGATATGTGTCAAAACACCGAAAGTCCGGGTCATCGTGGGAAACTGGACGACAGTCATCTCTGGTTCCAACCCACATATCCAGTCATCACTACCTTTTTGACTCAGATCCTTGTCACAGATACGGTGTCAGACACAGACACGAGTAAAGGTTTACTGTGGATTGCAGTCTTCTCAGCTATTGTGTACTTACTACTACTTCGCCGTCATCATGTCATCGTCGTCACTTTCACACGATCATCACCATCAAGCCATCATCACTAAAACATTACCGGCTTAGATAACAGAATCATCATTACACTATTAATAATCGTATCATCAATGCCATCACTCCTCATGCGCCATTATCAATCACCATTACCACCGTCAGTACATCACCATCGCCATCATTGCATTATCACCAGCACTATTACACCATCACATTATCACTATCACATATTCAAGTCACTCTGCAAATAAAAGACAGCTAGATTAGAGAGTTTAATGCGGCGAGCTACCATGATGATTCGCAGACTTGGAAACAAATTCTTTGAGAACCAAATGGACGACCTAAACTCATCCAGGTTGTAAAAAGAGGTTAAGAGGTAATTTGATAAAGATACTCGAATCTACTAAAGGCTTTTACAGTATCGATCTCCGCAGGTACTTCAGGCTAAATCAGGTGTTCTTAAGACTGAGGTCACCCAACATTTTCTTGAGGTCGTGAAGCCATCGAAACTTCACAGATGTTAAAGACATATCTGTTCTAATGCCAAAGTCGACAACTCACCATGTCAGCACATTTTTGAAAGTACTGTCAAGCCTCATGCAGACTCGAGAGGACCCAGAGTTCTGTTGTTTTTTGCATTTCCTTGTATTCTTTTGTCCATCATTGTTACCAGGACTACGTTGTTTTAACCTCTTCCGTATATCCGTTGCCAAAAAACTGTCATCACTACCACCCTCGTACCATATGGCACTACCACCACCATATCATCACAGAGTCACCACCATCACCACCACCAACGCCTGTATAGCCGAAACCCTCGTTCCCTTCACCTTCCCTTTTTACACTTCCTCTCTCTTTAAGATACGCTTCTGCTTCGCTGTGAATAAGAACCACCGGACACAGTGTTTATTCTTATCTCTGTTATCGCTCGATGGCGCCAACCCGGTGAGTGGTGCAACGTCGTAACTACCCACTCATTGTTCTCACTCGCGGCTGTTTCTCATACCTTTCTCAACCCCGCCACATCCGTCAACGCTATTCGCCACTGTTCATTTTCACCCGTGACCAGGCTATAGTAAGGAACGTCTTTCTCACAATTAGAGGTGAATCGCCATAATTTTGAGGACTATTTTAGAGACCAGAGCGCAGAAAATGAACACAGCGAAAGGTTAGTTTAAAGTTATGATTATATGAAAAGAGGAAGGTGTGATTGACATGGGAAACAGACACGTAAGCGAAGCAGACTGAAAATAACACGCCAACTGATACTTTCGAAAGCATTAACAATACAGTACAAAAAAGACTACAACACTGAGGTGCATCGGTAAGAAATATTCTGTCTACTCGTTCACCACCGAGCACCAGGTGTGTCGTCTCTTCGCTCAACTGGTGAAGATAATTTCAGGAACACGAAGGTTATGCTTGTTAATTGTATATTAACAACTTTTCTTTGAAGGTTTGAATATTTGGTCATTTTAAATCTTATTTTCCATATGTCTTACTACTAACGGACGCTCAGCTGGAAAAAAAATCGCTGTGAATAACTGAAACATAACCGTCTTAACGGATCAGAATTCAACCGATGAGTACTGAGACGCCTCAGGTTAAAGAAATGAAGGTATAAACAAATACCCATATACCAGAGATTATGGTCATAGACCTGAGCCTGTTGTTACGCAATTTTATCAGGCCTCTTTGCGATAATGGCTGGGAAATTACGGAGTGCGTGATTCTGTAAGTGGATGATCGTCTAGTGACGCTGCCTGTGGCCAGACGTTGACGCGACGTGATTGACAGTTCCTGACCGCCTCCCTCCGCTCTCTCCGCCACAACCTCTGTTTGTTTACCAATGACGCAACTAATTCCATACACCGTAAAGGTACGTGCGCTGCTTGGGTCCGTTAGCAGACAGACACAGTCAACTGCACTGCAGAAAAAAAGTTATCACGACAATAATACGAAAGCTAAGGAGAGAGGTAGAGTTGGGGTGCTTAAAGGAGGCACGTTGAACTTATAATCTTTCTTCAGACAGCTTAAAATTATTCAAATTTCCTTTCACTATAATAACTACAGGCCAGTAGATGATATATGTTCGATTTTCAGCAGTAGATCCTGAAGATACTATAAAATCTAACGGTATCCTCGAAGACATAATTAAAGGCTGCGCTACCAGAAAAGGAAGAGGTTAACTAAACATAAGGAGGGAGTAAGATAAAAACGTAGTAGATAAAAGGCAGAGGCAGTCCATAAGATGATTAATTTGTACTGGAGCAAATCATTACTCATACAGTGGTACGGAACGAAAAATAGAACGGTTTTACGATCTAACAAGTTTCACACATGACTGTCTAGAAATATTTTAAAAACTTAGCGAACACCGTCAAACTTGCTGAAATTTGGTGCAAGCGTTAAAAGCTTATATCTAAAAAAAATGTTGTATTAGTTATAACGCGTAAAAAGGTAAAATATAGTAGGGGAAAAAAAGCCCCACAGCCATTACCCGGCAGCTCTTTTAGTTGTATACTGTTGAATTTAATGGCTATCAAAAGCTAAAAGTCATTAAACCAAAATCCATAACATACGTCAAAACAAACCACAAAAATTGAAAGTTCCCTTAATAACAAATACCAACCAGTAGTTCTACTTTTGTGGGGTGAAAAAAATGAAGTAAACGTGTTTACTCACAGTTCCGCCCAGTGAAGGTGGTAATTGTGGAGAAAATGCTTGTATCAAAATGGAATGCAGTCTTTTAAGTTATACTTTATACGGAAACTGGTAACTTTGATTGTAGATTTCTTCACATTTTGTATCTCTTTGTTTATTGGTGTATATATGCACGTACTTTTGAGAGTGTATGGGTATGCTGTTCCTTTGATACTGTCTTCCTCCCTCTTAGTCCTCCCTTTTCTCCTACCTTTCTCTTATTTTATCAATCTCCCACTTTCCCAATTCCTCTCTCACACTCATTCCTTTACAGTCACTTTTTTAGTTTCCTGCTTACCCGTCTGCTTCAGTGTGTGTCTTCCTCTTTCTATGTCTCCCCTCCCCCCATCATTCACACCCTCCTCAATACATCGACACAAACATCACCATACTCTCCTTATCTATCACTCCTGGCATCTCGGAGGATTCCTTTTCATTTCGGTTTCCACTTTATGAGCATCCCGTCTTAATTCCTCCTCTCGTAGTCTGTTAAAGCCATCTGAATCTTCCATCCCAGTCTCTTCGCTCTTTTGCAAAATCGTCCATTTCATTCTCCCTTCCATTTCTCCAAACCATTCACCATGCCATAAGGACGGAATAATCAAATGGCTTTACAAAACAGATATATGCGGCAGGGAGGAGACCCGCAGGGGAGGCGGGGAGAACATATTATACATTCACCTCATCAACATGCAAGAAGCTGCAAAATAACTGGCGCAGCAGAGCAGGGAGAGGAGGAGGCTGAGTGCCCCAAGAATTTACGTGACTTACATGGGCAGTAAACCATGCACCATGATAAATATCCCAGTATTGCACTAGAGCTGTGCTGCTCCTGCTGCTGCTGTTGCTGTTGCTGCTGCCTCTGGCTATATTTTGCTGCTGCTACTGCTGCTGTTGTTGCTACTGCCTCTGGCATACATAGCTGCTACTGCTGTTGATATTGCTACTGCTTATGGTATACATTGCTGCTACTGCTGCTGTTGCTATTGCCTCTTTTATACATTGCTGCTACTGCTGCCGCTGCTGTTGCTGCTGCCTCTATCATGCACTACTGGCGTTGTTCCTGTTGCTGTGTCTGCTGCTGTAGCTACCACTGAGATGAGCTGCTGTCCCTTCTGCTTTTGACGTAAATTGTCCCTACGATCTATCATCTTTGTTCCTATCAGCCTGATAGTAACTTTGATTATTTTTTTCGTTTCCTAGATTATCAAAATGATCAAGAAAATGGTTTACAGGATGTGTTGAAAAGGGAAGTTTTGGGTTCATTAGATTAGGAACATTGCATATGCCATTTATTTCATACAGTAACCAAACGCAAAGGGAAAGAAAAATAGTCCAATAGACTGTGAGATAGTAACATACAAGCGTAATAGATTTGTACCAGCGTGTTCAGTACATAATTTCACATTCTGAAGTGTTTCAGTTTACGATACCACATTTTGCACATTTAGGTGCATCTGACGGGATATCTTGCACATAAACACTTTCAGAAGTTAAGGACTTTTAGTCTTCTAGCAAGATTTATATGTTCACTCTTGTTTTGAACTTATAGGGATCTCTATGTATAAAGCTTTAAAAACATATATATTTCCTATGGTGTTTAGAAAGACTTTTCCCTCGAAAGCAGGAAAATGCATACCCATCTCATTGGTTATCTATCGTCTCTTGTTATGAACAGTGTTTGTGGCACCTGAAGCCTCTCCGGTCATGGATTCCGAGGCACCAGCTGTTGCCGCGGTAGTAGGAAGACTGCGAAACAATTTATCATATTTGCATGAGTCTTGCGTTTGAGACTTGCTCTTTTTCAAATGTGAGAAGTTCTTTTACCCGGTTTTGAGATTTGGTCTTGGTTAAAAGGAAAATGATACGGCATTTATTGTAAATGTGTTCTTAGAGAACTAAATGATTTTGATAAGATGGTCCAGTTCACTGTTTACTCAGGAGAAAGATGTATGATCTTTTTATTTATACGGTTTGACATCGACAGTTAGGTAAAATATGTTGCAAGCAAAGTTTGTTTTATGTATATAATCGTTTATTTACATATACGGCATTTGTGTGTGTGTGTGTGTGTGTGTGCGCGTGAGCGTGTGCGCGTGTGCGTGTGTGCATTAGTCACCAAGGTTTTCACAGATAACAGAAAGAGCTTTTTTAATTCGCTTTCAAAACTTAATGACTTGTTTTAAAGCTTGTTTAATTCACATGTTAACAGAGGCCATGTTCATTTAGCATAAGAAAGAAGAAATTTGAACCATGAAAAATATTACAAACACGGGTGTAAACAGGGATACATACACGAACACAAATATGAATTCAAATATATCTGTAAACGTCAAACACCAAACAACATTTTCTCTCGTCATGATCATCCATTTAAATAGTGTCATTGGGTTCATAAATGATTTATAAGGGTTTGCATATTCATAGAAATGATCAAATATTCATTTTGATGACTGGTCAGCATATCCTAGTTAATAGTAGTCAATAGTCTCTTGATGTTATCATGATCACATGTGACATGTGTGGGAAAATTGGTGGAGGAAAAATTAAAATCACATAGGAATGATTCATGGGTTTGTAGGAATGGACTTGAAGCATATATAAAGGATATATCTCGTAAAGGAATCGTTTTAAGCTGACCATCCAGTGATCCAAGCTTTATGAAGAACAAATAAGTATCATATTCACATGGGCACTTTATCACCATCGGCTCAAATTTTGGATACTGGATTTTCAGATAAGTTGGAGGTCGATACTTCTCTTCGAGATGGTTGTAATCTCTTTCTCTTTTAGGTGCTTGTTAGTAAAAGACCTTTGACATATACAATATACGTTTTTTCGTTCAAACGCATATTATCTTCCTCAGATTTCATCCTATTGATTTCTTTCATGATTTTATACTTTTTCCTTCCTTCAAATATCTAAGTTTCTGCAAAATTTCTTACTGAGTGAGGGAGGAATATAGTAGTTCGGAGGGTCAGAAAAGTTCTTAAGTTTATCACAGTCAGTGTACACAGACAACTGCTTTTTATTTCATATACCATGATGGTGTCATATCCGAAAAATTTCAAAAGTAGAGAGTCAATGGTTACAGTAGCTGTTAGAAAGCTTATAGTACATATTTCTACAAACAATGAGCAAAACTGAACAAATCCTTGATGTTCTGTATTAATATTTAAGTCCCTCATCAAGCGCGTATGCTGTATCGTGTCTCTCGTGGGTTAGGTTAGTATACCTTTCCCGTTCTCTACAAGTCCTTGTTTACAAGCCTGCCAATGAGATGGCGCCAGTGGCAACTTTTTAACAACTGCTGAACAATTCTGGCAATCCAGGATGATCATACCCTCTAAATACATCTTCCCTGGTCGGCGTTGGTCCTACTGTGTTTACTACACCCACAGCAATGGAGCTTTGTGGATGTAACTAGTGTGTCTGTGTTTGTGCACTAGTTTTTCACCGTTATTAGGAAGTTTTAACTTAGTGTTACGTTGTGAAAACTGTTTGCACATAGTGAAGAATAACTGGTGATCCCGAAGCATTTCCGTCTGGTGTACTGACAGTCAAAGGGTGTAAACATTCAGTTGTTGACGCCATGATTACAAACGTACGCAACATGAAGCAGTATTTAGAGGACAAAGATTATAGTGCAGTCCATTTGGACGAAGAATTCATACCGAAGGAGTTGGATGACCTTGGTGGAGTAAGCAATTTTTCATAGTAATTATAGACATGTTTGACGTTGACGGTGAATCACTGAACGAGACTTCGAGACCCAAGACGCCAGTGGTGTTGGATTGTGTCCGCGTTATCTACCGTCATATATTTATTCATTCTTAAATTCTCATGGAATCTATAGACAACATGAATAAACAGCTTTGTTTTCTATAGATTATGTAGAAGCTGTACGTACATTTTGATATTTGAAAAGTTAAAAAAGCACCGTGATTCCACATATAAATATCTATTTTTCTTTATAATCATTCATTTGAAAGAAACCCTAGATGAGTTTTTCTGATTAACTTTGTTGAAAAGAAAAGAATGATATTGCTATTTTAGTCAGGACAGACCTTAGACATGTTTGGTGCTAGCGTGAAGCATATTGAGACCCCGAAACCCTGAGCGTGTTCGAGTCAACCGGCCTTGAACTGTAGAATGTTGATGAACGAACGTTAGTAATAAAACTTATAAAAAAGGTGGAATAAATGAAGGAAGGAAATGGGGGTGTGGGAAACACGATGTAGAAGGGAAGGAAGGGAAATCCCGCGTAAGAATTGTTGAGAGGGAAAGATTACTTACTGTAAAAGTCAACGGATTCATTTCCAGACCAGAATTGGCGGATGGGATGGAAAACGTCACGTTTGGTGAATGAAATGATAATTGAAATTACCTTTAACCCCTTGAGCACAAGGGTACGGCACTATGGAGGACGAGGGTATGGCGGTGACGTTATCCTTAACATGTCATCTACTTTAAAAACCATACATCACACGGACTAAATGCTGTTCAAAGGAGCTGGGAATCCTGTTCAGATGCCAGAGATTATTTTCCGTAAAGATGTTCCTGTTATAAAGACAGCCTGTTTCGTCCTTTAATTGTGTAAGTGCGCCCCTGACACCCGAGAATGTACAAGTTCTACATTTGTGTATGAAAGAGTCGAGTCTAAACAAATGTTACGTATCACTTCTCTCAGTCTGACCTCAGTATTTGACCCACTTTCCCTACAAGGCACTGTTGGTTCTCTTTTTTATCAACCACAGACCGTACTGTCTCCTGCTTCCGAGAATTGACTGTGTGTGTGCCCCTCATTAGCGAGACCACGTAACACTAAGCAGACCGCTGCGTCATGTGATTACTGTCTATCATCAGGTAACGTTAGGGTGACCTGTACCGATGTTTGACTCATTCCCCACACCGCTAAACCTTGGAAACCTTTTTCTTCTTACAATATGCTCAACACCCACGACCTTTCCTTTCCCGAAAGACAGTTTTTTGCTTCTACTCAAAAACGTTAAGATATTTCGTTTACTTTCCTCCTTCTTTTCTATTAATTTAGCCTTTATTGTTTCATTCAAGGTCTGACCTCATTTTCGACTTCTGTTTGTGACTAGGACCTTCGTCGTAAGAAGAAAAAAGTATGATTTGAATGAAGTATGTAGAATGAATAAAAGAAAATTGAAACAGGTGTGTGATAGATGTTGATAGATGTTATAAATTATATATGTATATATAAAAGAAAGGCAAGGTTTCAGATAATGAATGAAGAGAGGAAGAGAATAACAAGTGTTTAATGAAGGCTTGATGTGAAACCGAACGCATTAAAAACTTGCAAAGTTGGAAGCACATGATTTAGGAGCTTAGTTCTTAAAATCGGAAATCACTTTATAGCTTAACTTAAGGTTACCGAAAGAAGATTGATGCAAAAAGCGTACCGATTGAGAGCAAAAATGATAATTTATTTAGAAATCCGAAAGATTCCGAAGAAGCATAGAGAAATTATTTCTTTTTCTTGCCAAACATTGACGGAAAAATATATGGGTGGAAGTTATGGAGAAATTCAATGAAAGGGTGACGAGATGCGAAAATTTTATTACATAGGTGGAATGTCTGATGCTCTACGATCAGTCTGAATGAAGAGAATCTGTCACTATCACATGGAGAACTGGGGCAGAACCAAAGGACTAGGGCAAAATTATGACTTGCCTAAAGGGACCTACATAACGGGATTGTAGTGGAATATCTTTTGTCATGCAACACTAACTTTGCCATGTACTGCAATTCGTGCCATATACTTCCTTCCCTCTCCTGTACTGTTGACTCTGTCATGCACTACCACCTGCATAATGTACTGTCACAAACTGTCACGTACTGTTCTCTTCAGATGTACTGCCATCCATATCATGTACTGCATCCTGTGCTATGAATCGTCACTTCTGTCATGCACCACTTCCCTGTCATGTACTGCCAACCCTATCTGGCAGCGCCACACTGACATATGCTGCCACCTGTCATGTACTGCCGCCCTGTCACACACCATAACCCATGTCATGTACTCCCATCCCAGCTCGGCCGCTCGAGCTGGGTGATAAACAACAATTTCTTGGCGAGAGAGAAGGAGCAGAGTGAGGCATGGGAGTATATATTCTCCCAAATTGGTTTTATGGCAGATAAATGAGTAATTTTCTGTTGATTATCGTGTTATTAGGTTGGCAACGTTCCTTAACCTTTATATAGTGAGATGAATTACCTCGACAATTCTTTACCACATAGTTCATTGATGAACATTGTCTGTCTTAAAGCGATGATATATATGTGACATCCTTCTAACGATTTACGTCAGGATCAGTGTTAAACTAGCTTATAAGACTACTTTTCTGTTTCGTTATAATACGCTGACCGCATTGAATCAGGTCACCTTCTAAATAGAAGCCTTTCCGGCATCCTAACTCCTAGGGTCACTTTCCCCTTCTAACGAGTCTTGATGAATAGGTGGCCATAACTTTTTTCCCGGGGCAATGACAAGATGGCGATGGAGAAAAACAAAGTAGCCCAAAAAGCGGTGGTCCTCGCGCGACATTCGTCTCTATGCTCCGCACTCCACCCTCGGTTCCACGTCATTTTTCACGGGCCTGCCTGATTTTGATCTTCTTGTTATCTGCCGTTCTTTTCCATTTTTCTCGTTCAGGGAGACGTGGACGGATGAATGGAAGGTGTATATCAAAGTCAGGCGGGACACTGGCGCGGGCCAAGACCAGGGTTCGCACGCGTCATCTCCCTGTCATTTAGCGGCAAAAGACAAATGACGGGCGTCCCTTCGCTCGCTGCTGGATTTATCTTCCTTTTTTTACGGCGAAACCCGAGGACCTGTTCCTGATGAGGCCTTGACGCCCCAGGCAGGCGGAGGGTTGCTGCAGGGTAGCCTCCCACGCCAGCTAAAAACAGCAGCACCTCCACGGGATAAACTTAACACACCATTCTACCAAAATTCATTTTGTTTTATCTTGCCGTAATGAGGAGGCGAATTCATTGTGCACTCCTACCCAAACTGTGTGGGCAACGGTGCAAGAAAGGATGCACCGTGCAAAAATATCCAGGAACTGGTCCGCAATGACTGACTCATACGGCAGCTTACATTGTGAATGATCAGTTTACATCCTCTAACTCCTAGCTCCAACTCTGGCTTTGACGCCTAACTCTTAGCCTCAGTTCTGGCTGTGACGTGAGCAGATGCTGAGGGAACAATGATGTTAAAGGGATTAATTCCCCATGAGGCAGGATAGTGCAGCTGCTGTCTCGCATGATTCAGTTCATGAATGCCGTGCATTTTGAGTTCAGTCGCAACCTTAGCAGTTCACTATGAGAAATGCCATCGTTTAGGGAAGATAAGCTGGAAGGTTGTCATGCAAGGATATAGATAAGTTTGTTTAAACTTTATCGTAATGATGATATGATTAATTTTAGTTTTTCTTTCGCTGATACTTGCAAGATCAAGTTCTTTCCTCTCATACTCACTTAAGTTACACCACACTCACTCTGGGTGCTCCGTGAATCTACACAAGTGACTAAATTACACCACAGTCACTCTGGATAACCCAGTGAGTCGACGTACTTCACGTATAGCTTGATTCACTTCATCCACATTTG
>JAUUDW010467140.1:0-12472 GCA_032361385.1 Panulirus guttatus | reverse complement strand
ACATACCAACATATATACATACAACCGCCCCACAGCAAATAGCATCAACATCCCCTGCGTCAGCGAGGTAGCGCCAGGAAAGAGACGAAAAAGGCCACATTGGCTCACACTCAGTATCTAGCTGTCGTGCGTAATGCACCGAAACCACAGCTCCCTACCCACATCCAGACCCCACAGACCTTTCCCTGGTTTACCCTGGACACTTCACATGCCCTTGTTCAGGCCACTGACAGCACGTCGACCCCACTATACCACATCGTTCCCAATATATATACTTGCTCGACTCCATCCATTCCTGACGCCACCCCGCCCCACAGGAAATATATATACAATCCACAATCGAGCTTGGGCGAGCGCGTAGCCCAAGCGATGGAGCCGGGGATCACATGACACATGCAGCAGCAGGTCCATAAACTCTCTGGCAGAGGCTGTTCATTAAACATTCCCGGGCGAGCAGCCATCTCCGCCCCTACAGATTGCAGATGGCCATAAAGTATTCTAATCCGGCTGTAGCAATTTATTGACACGACTTCATAACAAACCGGTCAGGTCGTTCTGGAGTCTTATGTCCTGGACCCGAGCCCAGCCTTGCGGTCCACTGGCCCGGTTTACGTAACGATAACACGTGATCACTTCTTTTTTCGGCGCCTTCGTAAGCTTTGGATAAATACGGTAAGTACGAGGAAAAAAACTGTCTACACCATCGACATTAGAGGAGTTGGAGGAATCCTGTAGAAAAGTGTGTTATAAACAGCAGTTGACAGATTGCAGATCAACGGTGGAGCATTACGAAACCAAACTGGTTACTGGGTACTGATCACTGCGTCACGATGTAACGATGGGGCACCGCTGAACACCGTTACATTGTTACCCCCCGGGTACACTCAGGTGTTGACAATGGACACCTATGGCAAGAAAGGAGTGTAATAGCTAATGCTCATGAAGAACATTTCGTACTTGGTTCGCTACCAGGTGGGAGTCGAAGCACCGTAACACACACATCCTACGGGAAATATTACGAAAGGAATGTGTAGCCAGAGGGTTTGTTACAGTCGTTCCCCGTCCTTGGCCCACGGACGCACCACCTTCATAAACCGTGTCATCTGCAGAATATAAAGCAGATGTCGCCAGGTTCACGTCTAAAGGAGGACGCTTGTGAAACCTTTGCTTGAAGAAAGTTAGTGTGAGGAATAATCATACGTATATGCAGACAGACATATGATACCCAGACACGTCTTCATAACAGGCTCACGAGTCATATGGAAAATGCACAAGTTGCTGGTCATACGAATGTATCTTCAAGATAACTTAAGTGTAACTGCAAAACATAAATTTAAGATGTCTTTTTTCTTATGTTGAAGGCTCCAGTCACGGACAAAAGTCCACATCAAGGACGGGCCCAAATTGATATATACAGAATTGAGAAAGGGGGAAAAACAGACAGGGAAGCATAAACTTTATGAAGCATACTATACTGAAAACAGTCAGCACCAAGACTTGAATAGCAGGATCTGCTCCTTGCTAAAGCACATACGTACGGGATAATGTATGTAAATGCCTTATTATCATATACCTCGTTTTTTTCTCTTCTGTCTGAAGACAGAGAGTGCACGAACCACCATTAAAAGGATCATCAGTTCATTCTGATTACAGGTATACCTGGGTGCTGTCCATTTCACCTTGTGCACCAATCTATCAGGAGTGGTCAGCTGTGCGATAGTGGCTTATATTAGCGGATTGCACCAGTAGTGCCAGCGGTGACAAATGGCAAGGCGATAGTTACGTAGGGCCTAAGGTTCACCGTCTGTCTGTCTGTCTCCGACATCTAACAAATGACTTCTTGCAGCACAGGCGAGTTCTTCATTCTGCGCAGAGAAAATGCTGTGCTTCCTCCTATATAAAAGTGGTCGATATCACCATCACAAGGAGCACACCTCAGGCATAGACTTAACAAATGAATGCTGGTTAAGAGCGTCTAGTGATCCTGGGTGTCACTTGAAGTGAATATTATCTCGGCTGCTGTTAAGCGATGCTTCGTGGTTCCTCTTAAGAGGTAAAGACTGTGCCTAATGTCGACAGCCTCTGCAGGATCTCTGTCGAAGCCATCCACTCGCTGGCCAAGGGTAATCTTGCACTGTCTACAGACGAGAATTTGGCAATTCCTTTCTCAGCTGAGTGGGAAGGCATTCGAGGTAGCGTGAGTTCGAATCTCCCAGGGCATACAGCAGAGTAGATTCTGAAGCATTTTTCAACTGTCACACCACGACAGGATACACAATTGCACACCAGAAACAATCAGCATTAAAAAGCGAACACAACAACCTTTATAAAAGGAATCTCATTTTTGACATTAAAAAGAACAATGATGATAACATCAGACTGGTTCGGACTCCTCAAACTTTGGATAAGAAAAAAAGGGCATTATTGACACAAAAAAGGCGAACCTTACAAACACTGATACAGATGTAGGACCACCAGGCTTGGTCCACAACCGACCATGCATCGTGGGAAGACATGGTATCAGAGCGAGAGAGATAATGTTAGATCCACAACGCACAGAAAGTGTTAATATCAAGAAATATGACAACATTGCAAGCGAACGATACCTGATGACACCACAAAAATACCATTGGACATTGTGACATCATCGCTGCTCCTCGTAATCCAAGAATACTGTCATACTTGAGATGCTCGTCAATATGAACTTGTACTAGACATCCCTCACGGCGCCCTCAGTGTAAAGGTCGTGGGACACGCCCTTCAATATCATATCGTTGAATGTAAAAGTCAAAGATCTTAGGTGTAGAGTTCCTGAAGACATCATACATGTTGCCTACGCAATATTTTGCACGCCCCTGGAATGAAAATTGCAAATATACCGTCTGACCCTCCATCCTTCCTGGCAGTAGAGCGCCACAAGACTCACTTCCTTACATACGCAATGGAAAACCACTCGAAAGATTCGGGTTACGACTCCTGCACCCAAGTATGTTTAAAAAAAAACCTAACGGTAAAACAGGTATTATACGGTGAATAGGAGTCATTAACGACCACCTGTTATAAGGATCAGCCCGGCATGAGCCGGCATCAAGTCTGGTTCCCATCCACTCTACCACACGTACTGGAATACAAACTGGGCACGTCATCCAATCAGCTTAGGCTGGTTGGTTACTTTGAGCTGTAGGCTTATGAACGACCAGGGTCATCACGGCCGACAGGTGTCAAGGTATAACCATCTATCGCATAAACCTAAAGACATAAAACTCCTCCAGGTGGTCAAGATAATCCTAGGACCGCATACACTCTCGCTCGCCGCAGAGATCTTCCGTCGGCGTACAGCGCCAGCTCCTGCACACCATCAAACCCCTCACATCAAAACGCCCATCTTGCTTAGGCTCAAGTATGGAAACGGTTCTAGTACTGCACTGGTAAAGAAACACTCGGCCGAGTTTTCTCGCGGTATTAACCCATGTTCCTCAACCTTCGCACACACACACACACACACACACACACACACACACACACACATACACACACACACGTACAATTAAGAGATACGAGTTACAAAAAAAAGTCTGGAGGCTTTAAATTTGCCCATCATTGAAGAGAAACGATTGAGTGATGGTCTAATGACAACCAACCATTAAGTTTGTAGCATCGATGACGTGAACAAAGAACAGTTCTTTGAAATATGTGGACATACAGCAACCAGAGACCATAACAGTAAATTAATAAAGAAATTTGGATTTGGGCTTAAAGAAGTAATTCTGCAGCGTAATAGTATTGGATGAATGGAATAAACTTAGTTATGAGACAGTGAATATGGACAGCATACAGAAGCCTAACAAGTGAAATAAACATAGTTATGAGAGAAAGAATGTGGACAGCATACAGGGGTATAAGAAATTGTATGATAGTAAAGTTCAAGAGATGGGGCACCACGAGTGCGGAACTCCCTCCCCGTACAGTGCATGGGATCCCACGAGTGCACAACTCCCTCCCCGTACAGTACATGGGACTCCACGAGTGTAGACCTCCCTCCCCGTATAGTGCAGAGAGGCAATTACACACGAGTGACCAGACGAATAATTTCGCTGTTCTACAGTAAACCATGATGCTCTCTTGTGGGTTGGAAGTATGGCCTGTTGAGGACGACGGAAGTCTGCTGCATCTACTGCTGCTGCTGCTGAAGGCGGGTTGATATCTGCAGTTCTTCCTGCATAGGTCGTGGTGATTTCTGCTGCTAATGCTGCTGAGGTCGTAATGATGTCTATTCCTTCTACTGCTGAGGTTGTGGTGATGTCTAGGTGATGCCTACTACTGCTGCTGTTGAGGTCGAGGTGATGCCTACTACTACTGCTGCTGAGGTCGAGGTGATGCCTACTTTTACTGCTACTGAGGTCGAGGTGATGCCTATTACTACGGCTGTTGAGGTCGAGGTGATGCTTACTACTACTGCTGCTGAGGTCGAGGTGATGCTTACTACTACTGCTGCTGAGGTCGAGGTGATGCCTACTATTACTGCTGCTGAAGTCGAGGTGATGCCTGCTACTAATGTTGCTGAGGTCGAGGTGACGCCTACTGCTACTGCTGCTAAGGTCGAGGTGCTAAGATTCCTAAATTCTCTGTAGTGTCGCTTCGAATATGAGATGTCGTGCAGTAACAAATGGGACATGCTCAAAAAAAGTAACGAGTCCCTTGAGGTATGTCATGTCGAAACTGCAAAAACTAAAAGGAAAATCAGACTTCTAATTACGGACATTCACACGTCCGTGTCTGGCCAAGGACACAGCCCCTAATTATATTAGTATACTTCTGATTTACATATCTTACAAGGTCTCAGGGTAGAAATGAACACAAAAAGCTTCAGGTTTTTGCCTATGGCGCGCGAACATGAGCTTATGCAAATTAGTCCTTAATGAGGAACAAGTTCGTCCCGGTCCCGACAACCAACATGTTTGATTTAGATACACCATAGAACGTGTGGCTCCCGCTTACAAACACTGGCGGGAGGACACACCTGAATAATGATGAGCTCTTCTGAGGGAACGAGGAATGAAGTCAGCTGCAAAAAAAATAAAAAAATTTGTAAGAGAGACACCCATCAGGAACCACACTCCCCAGACAAACACGAGTCACACTCTCCCGCTTACGCTCTGGACATCGTCCAATCGCTGCAACACTAAAGACACCGTTTCATCTTATCCCAGGACCCTACCATACAGAAGACACCGCCCACCTATTACTTAATTACCCTGACTACTCTCTGCACATAGACGAACACACAACCTCACAGCACTTTTTGAACTGTGGTCTCGACCGATGGACGTGGCCAGCTTCCTGGGTTCTGCAGGACCCTCATAAGGATAGAAGGGACTCCTGAGTCCTTTCGTCACTTACAACGTTTCCTGCACTTGACAACCGCCCAACAGTCTGTTCATCAACCCCCTACGACCGTTAAACACGACAGCACGACCCTTGAGCAGGTAGGAGAGACCAGTAGGTTTGATGGCGTGACTTTTAACCTGACCTTTATGGTTTAGATCAAAGGCCAGGACATCAGATCGATAGTCGGTCGTGTTCAGGAGTCGAACTCACCGCGCTCATGAGTCGTGCTCAAAGGTCCTTCCGTTGCTCTCAAAGGAGCTTACTGTCGTCCTCAAGGGTCGCACCGTTATGATTAAGTGTCGCTGACCACAGGGTCACAAGCGGCCACAATTCTAGTTTATGGAACATCCAGCACCTTCAAAATACAACACCAGCAAAATGAAACGACATCAGTAGTCATCGCCATCAACATCAAACGCCATGAACATCAACATCAAATAACATCAACATCCAACACCATCAACACCCAAGGCCAATAGGTTTTCAGAAATGCTCACAAAAGACGCCTAATTAACGCTAATTAATGACTTTGATAATGCTGGTTGCCCCTGCTAAATCGACGACCTATACTTGCTATAATAGTCTCCCATTCACCATTGCTGACTCGTTAGTTGCATTTTCTATGTTAACTTAGTTGACAATGATTTCATCACTCATTAACCGGTATGATAACGTGTCCAGTCTGTACTTCCATTTGTTTGCAAGAGAAAATCTATGCAACGAAACCCTTAATGCTTCGTAAGATTATTTTCTTTTTCATCTTTAATACTTTTTTTATACTGTATTTGTAGGTAAATGTATAGCTCGCATGCCATGCACTTGGCTGTGATTACCTTTTATTAATTCAAGAGAGCGATTATATCAGCGCTCTCTAAATATATCCCGAGATCAAAGTTTTCAAAATGTTCGTCGCGAAGCTGTCGTGTCTGATACAATAACTTGGGACGGAGAGTATTTTAGAGTGTAGAGCTTACTTAACTCCTGCAGTGCAAGGATGCTGTCCTTCAGTTGTCCTTGCACACGGAGAAGTCCTTGTGGACGACATTAAGGCATCTTGATCATGACGGCACGATTCTTGTGTAAGATAATCTGGTCGTGATCATGACGTTACGACCTTGGGTATGGTGGCCTGTCCTTGATCGTTTTTCCTTTTTTTTCTGTTTTTTTTCTGTTTTTTTAAGTTGGAGGCTCCAGTCACGGACAAATGTCCACATCAAGGCTTTAAGGCCTTAACTGAAATATAGAGAGATTATGAAAACGGAAGAAGAAAAGACAACGGAAATATTTACGAATTTTGGAGAAAGTGAAGAAAAAACTCTTTTAAAATGTGTCAGGTCATAGTTATGGGGAAAGAAACAGTTATCAAAACGGCCCACCCTTGAGCTGCCAACGGCCACACAATAACCATGTGACTCAGCAGCTTATTACAACGTTAATGTATGATGTGTACAAGTATATTACACTGTTTATATGTAAGTGTATGTATATCACACCGTTTATGTATAATGTATGCAAGTATATTGCACTGGTTATATACAATATGTATATTATACCGTTTCTGTATGATATCAATACTTTATGTCTATTTGCATATATTCAATTGGACGCACGCGAATACAGAATTCCCTCCACACACCATACTATCAGGTAATCACAGCTGCAGATGGCAGGGATGGCGCCAGGTGGCAGGGGCCAGCGGTAGGGTTGGTAGCAGGGGAGGCGTAAATCCTTATCGAAAGGAAAATAGGAAATGTGTGCGTTATCTGGGGGAGGAGTGACGCGGGGTGTCATACATCACGGGGTACGGACGGTAGAAGAGGAGGTCCTGCTGCCCGACCGTCCTGACTAGCCAGGGAGGCCCGGATGGCTGGATAAGTGGCTGGATGTATAGGTGGATAGATAGATGCACGTAAGGGATATGAAAATGAATAGGTTTGTGAGAGGATGGGTTCACGAGTCTGGTGGGTGAACGGCTGGATGGGTGACGGGAATGGATAGGTGGCCGCTGACTGGCTACCTGGACGGATGGCTAGCAGGTTTGTATCAGTGCTGGCTGGACGGACGGTTGTCTGGGGGTATGGTTGTCTGGACGGATGGTTGGATGGACTGATGGTTGGCTGGACGGATTGTTGTCTGGACGGATGGTTATCTGGACCGATGGTTGGCTGGATGGATGGTTGTCTAGTTGGATGGTTGGCTGGCTGGCCAATGTTGCTGGTTGGCAAGGAACTTCAGGTGTTCCTAAGAACATCGGTGTTGAGGACACTCGGGAGGAGCAGGAACGCAAGCACCAGTAACACCAGCAGCAGCGATACCTCCAGCAACACAAGCAGCAGCAGCAGCAGCAGTAACGCAAGTAGCAGCAGCAGCAGCAGCAGCGGGGGAAACACAGCAGCAAAAGCAGAAACAACAATAACAGAGGAAGCGACATTAGCACCAAAGCCACTCCATCCATTTGCACCTCTGGCCATTACTCGCAAGGGACATCAGGACCTGACATCTTCCTGACGTCAGAGGCCAGGGCCCCTCTATTATGAATGACCTCACTGGCCGGGGTCCTCTCCTCATGAGGGACCTCAATCAGCACTTGACATCCTCCCTGGGCCTCACAGACAAGAAGTCCTCTCCTCCCGGAGCCACCTCAGGCCGCGAGGGACACACCGGGACACAGGGCTGTGGACGCGGGCAGGGACCACAGGATTGGCTCTGGGTGCAAGGAACCGCAACATGATGCAGGTCATAGGGATTGTGTGTGTATGTGAGAGAGAGAGAGAGAGAGAGAGAGAGAGAGAGAGAGAGAGAGAGACGTACATTAGCTATACCCTGAAATACATTATACGTATCTAACAGCTTCAGACGTATTATGAATGTAAGACACTGAAAAGAAAAAATGTTCTGCAGTGTAGGAGATGCACAGAGAGCTGTATAACACGAGGAAGAAAAGATGTTCTACTCGGTAAGATACAGTGAAAAATGGGGGTTGGGTTGCTACAGCGGGGGGATTTCTCAGCCGTCGTCATAAATAGGGTTGGATGATGTTTATAGCCCGTGTGTCGCCCGGGGTGGATCCACACAGGCAGCCTTGCTTGTAAGAGGGTCCTTGGCAGCGTAGAGCATATATTTTAATAGGTTCTCTGCTCCTGTGACTTGCTCCGTGCTCTTGTGCCATGGTCAGTGCTCCTGTGGACATGCTCCTTAATCTCTGCGACGTTCGACGTGCCCTTACGTTACACAGAGCGACGCGAAGCGGCCGTCGTCGTAAACAGGATTCGTCTGGCCCCACGTGAAGGACTCTCCAATGGATTTCGCTTAATGTCAAAACTCTCGTGGCGCCTCGTGCGGTGAAGCGGGGGAGGAGAAGGGTTTCCTGGGGAAGGCGGCAGCTGGGGAATCTACCGTCATCTTTAAATGCGCTGGGGGAGGAGGGGAAGGGGGGAAGACTCCCCAAGCCTCGATATTTTTTCACACTGAAGGACCCTAGAAGGTCGCCCTGTAATTAAAGCTAACCTTTTCTTTAAATAAACATATATTCTTTTCTCTCTTCAGGAAAAGAGATTCTACCCTTCGGGGTCACCCTCTGGTCTGTCCGGCATTACGTTTTTACGGCCTCAGTGTCGAACTCTGGGATGCCTTCATTATTACCCCGCCCCTCGGACGGGGGACGTTTGTGCGGTCGCTGGAGCCGTTTGGTCAACGAGTGTGCGAAGGGGAGGGGGGATATGGTCGCACCTCGATTGGGGTCTTCCGTCGGGGGGTAACCTAACTTTCCACCACAGTTGGTGTGTGTGTGTGTGTGTGTGTTCGTGATCACGTCAGAGGGCACGATCCTGTACAGATGCCACGAAAGGACGTGGCCCCGACGGGTGGTGACTGAGACTGGCAACTCCCTGACACCAGTGACGTGCAAGACCTGAGGAGCTTTGTTTCCTGGCACCGTCGTCAGCCTCCAGACCACCACAACAGACCAATTACCTCAGCCTAGTTATAACGCCACTACTGGCGCCAGCCACCTTCGTTACTGGTAACCATCGTTATCACCCGCAGGCAACACTATCGTCAACACTCCAGTCGGTTCCTTCAATGAACAAGAAACAACCATTTCCAAGAATGGATTATACCCGCGAAACACCGTCGTCTGCCGTGTTTGCTCTCCTCGCCCCTCGCATTGTATAATTACCTATCTATACTTCACAGGGAGTTTTACGCTCGTGTGTAAAAATCACATTTGGATTCCCTACTAATGCCTCCATAGTTATGGAAGGTGTGCTTTATCTAAATCTGACGCTGCTGGCTCAGACTCCTCTGTTGGCTACAGGTTCCCTTCTGGATTACCTCTGAGGTTATCGTCAACCCCAACACCAGACCCGTCACAACAGTTGTGTCAACAGTTGAGACATGATCACTGCAGCTCTGTCGTCCTCCGCCATGACACTATTGCAGCTGCGACAGGTAGGGCCAAGAGAGATATCCCTCTCCCCCCTTCCCCCCACCTTGTATGACCTTTGCAACACTCTCTTGCTTCACACTGACGACTGCTACTCCTGCAACGTTCGCATGAATAAACAAATTCAAAGGTCACACCTAAAGTACAAGCAACTGAAGTGTTTATTGGAAAAACTGCCTTACACATGCCATTGTCCGACTTATTTCCCTCTTCAGCTGGTGACCAGGATTTTGCGTGATAACATCAAACGGATACACAGCTTCCCTGCCCTACCGTTTTTTGTTTCTTCCAGAACCTGAGACGAACTATTGCTCAGATAAACCCTTTTCTTATTAGCTTCAGTAAACAGCGGTGCTTTACTGATTAAATCACCCAATAGTATAAGCTCTTGCAAGACTCATTTAATATTGTGAGTTCCACAGACATAAGTCCTGCTTAGTTCAACCTGTCTCCATCATACAGGTTGTATTTACCCCATGGAAAACTCTGCTGCCTCACCAGGTGTGCGCGTGCCACCACGTGTGTACGATCACTGCTGCTCTACGGCTCTCTCGACCACAAGGTGGTTCGTGAGGCAGTGAGAGGCTCCTCCCTGCTGGAGCACCTGCAGCAGTCCCTGGGTCTCCGCTGGCTGCCTTAAGCTGGGCGTCCGGGCGGCAGGTGTGGTGTGGCTCCAGCAGGTCCTGACACACCTGACTCTCTCTGGTCCGGTGACCTACAAGGGTGTTCCCGGGGTTATCTCCGGGGTTCTCTCTGGGGTTGGAGAGAAAACACGGCCTCGGTTGCCTCTGGGTCCCACCTGTTTCTCTGAATTCTTCATGCTGGTCGTACGTCAGGATTTTTGTTGGTGGTGTCAGCTTCGTCAGCACTGCCTCCTCCCCCACTCTTCAGCTTCGTCAGCACTGCCTCCTCCCCCACTCCTACTGGCGGCGTCAGCTTCGTCAGCACTCCACCTCCCCACCCCTGCTGATAGCATCAGCTTCGTCAGCACTGCCTCCTCCCCTACTCCTACTGGTGGCGTCAGCTTCGTCAGCAGTGCCTCCTCCCTCACTCCTGCTGGTGGCGTCAGTCGGTCAGTCAGCACCCCCATCCCCTCCTCTCTTTTCCTCTTCTATCTGTATTACTTTCTCCTTCCATCATTCCATTTCTCGTCATTCTTTCCTTCAATGTTCATTTCTTCTATCGCTTCTTGTACTCCGTTTCCTTCTCTTTCTTCTTCTGAACCTGCTAGTGATTTCTGTTTCACTCTTCCTTCCCACGATTATTATTCTGTTGTTCCTCTCTCTCTTGTATTCTCATTCTCTTCTTCCTCCAGTTCTTTTGTTCTAACATAAAATTTTGAGAGAAAGAGAGAGAGAGAGAGAGAAAGAGATAGATAGATAGATAGATAGAGAGAGAGAGAGAGAGAGAGAGAGAGATAGATAGATATAGAGATAGATAGAGAGAGAGAGAGAGAGAGAGAGAGAGAGAGAGAGAGAGAGAGAGAGAGAGAGAGAGAGAGAGGAGGCACCAGACAGCAATATCTCACCCAGCCAGCGTCCCACACAACCATTACCCTGATGTCCCGCCGCTTACGTCCTTCATGCAGCAGCTGACGCGGACCACGGGCGCTCTCACAGACAGCCTGGACACTTAACAGACAGTGGAGTCAACTCACAGACAGTTTGGACAGTTAACGGATGGTGGAGTCGTCCCACAGACAGCCAGGAGAGATAACAGACAGCGGGATCGTCTTACAGACCATAAGCACTGCTCATACAGACATGACATTTCACAGACAACCAAGACAATCCACCAGGAAAGACAGCACATCCCAAGGGCAAGCTGAAGACTCCACAGACAAAAAATCATACACAGGGCACCTCACAGACCACTGGGATATTCTCGACTATTGAGGCAGTTTACAGACTGGCCAAACAGCTCACAGTCCACAAGGACATCTCACAGACCATCAGTATAGTTCACAGACAACCCGATATCTCACACACAACCACACACTTCAAAAGACCACCAGAACCGATCACAGACAAGTCAAAAACCACACAGACAGCTATAAGGGTTCAAAGACCACCACAACCGTTCACAGACGAGTCAAACACCACACAGACAACTATAAGAGTTCACAGACCAGCAGAACCTGTCACAATTAAACAGGAGAGGTTACAGACCACTCAGACACTTCACAGATTTTTCAGAACAGCCCAGTACCCACTGATGTAGTTCACAGACCATCATGACGACCCACAGACAGCGAAGACAGGTCACATACCATTATGAGAACTCAAGAAAAAAAAATATGGAGACTAAAGCAATGTGTGATAGACTGAAATTAGATACTGTGAAAAAAAAGAGAAATTGCAAATTTTGCACACTACACATCCATCACTTTCTGGCAACCCTTCACACTCGCAGTCATCACCACGGGTCCAAAACACACACTCAGAAAAGCAATCAAAGCGCCCAGCTTTACGCTGATTGGAGGCAAATAACGTTATACTACCGATCTGCAGCTAAGGTTTAGTGTAGAGGGTGTTAGGTTGGGTTGGGTGAGGTTTGGGTTAGGTTGAATATATTGACTGAGATTGCTGAGGGGGAAACACGGGTAGAATGGTAGAACGACCTACTGGTTCACAGGCAGAG
>JAUUDW010466918.1:0-12473 GCA_032361385.1 Panulirus guttatus | reverse complement strand
TTGAGGCTACTTATATTTTTCTAGGTTTACAAATGTTGAACATGAGCATGTTAGAGTTACAAAACAGTAGTTTCTGCACTCCTGTTAACACTGAACAAAACAGTAGTTAATTATCAGATTTTCTTTATACAGCTGGAGGTGGTAGCTAAAGACAAACACACTTATGAGACATCCCATCGCGTATTTAAAATGGATGTTTTAGAACAGCCTCGTAAGTAATCTGTTGCCTAAGGTATCTTTAAGAATTGAAGAACAGTTCTAATATACTTTGGTGCATATTAAGAAAAGCATTTCTATTAACTTTAGATATTACTGATTAATTTTATATGATAAATACCTGCAACAGGTAAGCCATATGAAGTGCACTTCAAGATAAAGAATATGAATGTTGAGGAATTACTGGTGGGAGGGCGTTGGGACCGACTGCACCAGGTGATTAGCAATGACTTATGGCAGGAAAGTGCAGAAGACCTTACTGTGACATCTCTTGCATCTGCTACTCAGTATGGTGATCGACTGCCTGCAAGCCCAGACGAAAAAGAAGGGTAAGTATCGACTTAAAGAAGTACATGTTGCAGTTATCAGTCCATTTTCAGGGAGACGCATTTAATATTCTCTGTATATAATTGCATACTGTAGTATGTTTCAAGATTCAAAATACTTAATACACAAGGAGGGTAGGGTCAGCTTTGTTTCCTCTTTTTCTAATCTTTTGAATACAAGATTTTGTTTCCTCATCTCTATATATTTTTGTATGTTACCATATCAGCAAATATATTTATTGTACATAAACTGTAGCAAGAAGCTTTTTTTTCAAACATAAAAGATGTAAGCTTGCTTGTAATATAGATGTGAATTCCAAAACAGAGTGAAGCTGTGGCCCAAAATGCATGCACTTCAATATTTACTTATTGAGCTATGTAATTTCTTATCCTTCAGAGTATATGTGAGCTATGGAAGCTCAGTGCCTTTCTCCACTGCTCTGCTTGAATTAGAGAAGGAAGTTGAACCTCTGTGGGACCATCATCCCTGTCCGTCATACTTCAAAAAAGCCTCCTACGAACGATTTTTCCGACAGCAGGGGTTTGCTATTGACTGGTGCAGTTTCAAGCTAGTAAGTATGCAGTCAGTTTAAAGAATAAATCTAAACTTTACAGAAATGGAAAACATGCAATATATGGAATAAGATCAGAACAGTGAAATCATATGCTTGTGAAAGAAGTGCAGTTATAAGAAAATGTGCAGTAAGGTAGGTAGGTATGTCATTAGCCCTCTAAGTGCTAGTTAAGGAAGAAAGTGTTTTATGAGGGTGTTAAAGCTTCCAAAATTTGAAGTATTTAAAAAAATAATATTATTTACCATGAAACCTTATTTGGTGTATATCATTTTCAGCAGAAAGGTTTCATCACTTACATGGTATGATGCTGATCATATGTAAAGTTACAGGAATTTTTCTAAAGTCTACTCTTTGGTATTATTCAAGCACTGGAAAATGATAACAATAACCATCATTTCTACTCACAGTACAATAATAAAAAGAACACAGTGATTGGAGATGATACTGATGGGGAAGATGAGGGACCCAAGTCTCCTGTGATTTCTGCTTTGGAAAATGAAGGACGCGTTTACCTGCAGAGAAGGGATCAGGTAGGGTATCTATATGACTGTTTACACTGGTGCACAGGTGACATAAAATCGCTCATTTATAAATGGAATTACTTAATTTCTGAGTACGATAACCATGTCACTTTGATAATATCTGCATTCTTTTTCATTTTGGCAGCAAAACAGTTTTGTCTCAAAAATCATGAGTTTGGAACTTCTTTATGAGTCATAGATTCTTCATTTTTTACTGTGAAGTCTCTTGACATTATATGACAAACAAACATCAAGGTTACTAATACATATCAAAAATTCAAAATCCTCAGGAAAAAATACTGAATGATTATGGAATTTTATGAATTTCAGAAACATAGGCCAGACTGTGGTCTGAATATATTGTAACCTTGATAGAGTGTTTTGTATACCTATTGCAGATGTATATTCTCCTTTTATGTAATATATGTAAAACATTTAATAAACATTAACTGAAATTCTTTACTGGAAACTAATACTTCAAGTTAGCAGTAATCTTGAAAATGCTGAATCTTAGGTTTTAAGAATACAGATTTTCAGTGTTCTACCTCTGCCAAAAGTAACTTGGAATATCTAAAAAATATTAGCATGAAAGTAATTAGACAGATTCCATTTTAATCATGTTAAATTCTTTTATGATTGAGGTTCATCTTGAATATGTTCAGCTTTTATAAGCATAATAGAATACGAAGTTCACAAAGTAGTCAAGTATATTCTAAAATGTTTTACTTGTACAGGTGGAAAAACGTTCTTACACTTTCGATGTCGTACATACAATCCTCATTCCTCTTGTGGTGATGGTGGTTTTGCTTGGTCTCCTCACCTTGGCTATGTGCTGTCATAGGAACAACATGTAAGTTTATAAAGGAATAAATATGACTGAAATGGTAACACATGCATTTATGAACATACACAGCTTTGGGCAAATTATTTCAAAAGACAGTTTATATATGCAGATATAAAGAATTCTTCAACATACGTTATTGGCAGTGATATCGGTTTTGGAAATTTTGATGATATGTGGACTATCATTGACTGAAATGTTTTGAAAATATTCTGCATCCATTAACCTAGTATCTGGGAAGTGGCACCTTATGTCATATGGATAGAAAAGAAAAATTGCACTTCAAAATGTTCAGTTTTGGTTATTTTCTGGAGAAGAAAAACGCTAAATAATAGTAGATAGCACTGATAGTACTTGTGCTCTGGTAAAGATTAAATCTTTCAATGAGATCTTTGCAAAAACTCATCCCTTAATCCCTTAGGTTTAATTATGGAGTTGTGGGGTTCTTTGATTTACAAAGATCTGCTTTTTACCAGTGCACCACTTGTATGTTCAGTAGTAAGGGCAAATCTGGTAATCTAATTACTTGTCTATATTAATTCACAATGGATTATCTTATGATCTGTGCACATTAGTAAGAGATAAACTTTACTAGTAACTGATATATTAGAAGTCACTACACTGTTGAGGTGTAATATCAAAACATTACAAAAACAGTACAAATGATTTCTTACAATGTTTCACAAAATTCAGGGATCAGCAATCCAGTGTCTTTTTCGATGAACTCTTTGATGATTTCCCACGGTAAGATTCTGTAAAGGATGCAGTGAAATTTTGACCGTAACATCTAGAGTAGAACTAATGTTTGAAATTATAACAAGGTGAATGGACACACCAAAATTTTGTTGTTGTTACCTGTCTGAAATTGACATTTTGACAAGATTAAGTGAGTGTGAATTCACCAGTTAGCATGGTTTTTATTGCTGCATTGGATTACATAACATTTTATCAGGATTTACCTTTACCCCAATATTGAAAGACATATTATTTGCAACTCTGCATTATCCATTCTGTGATGAAAATATTTGATTAATCTTTTGGCTAATTTGAAATTAATACTTTAAAATCAGTAATGTTTGTTGTTTTGTTAATATGCTTCTTAGTCTTTGCTTACTTTGCTGATGAAGTTTTTTAATAGGCAAAGGATTTTGTGACTGACCCCTCTATGTAGAAATTTTAACAATTTATGAAAAAGAACAAGAAAACCTGTTTCTGGGAAGAATGGGTAGTAATACTATATCATGCATTCTGATCTTCTTAGTATTATTTGTGGTGTGGTATAAGTTTGACTAGTAGTGTTGTATTGTGAATTGCAGTCTTCATGGTGTTATTTGTGTTATAAGGTAAAAAAAAAGTTTCCCTGCACTGAATAGCTAATGAATAGCTAAAGCCTTTTTAATCTTAAGAGCTGAAAAATTTTATTTCCCCTATATCAAACTGTATTAATTTCCATTTCTGTATATCTATTTAATCCATACTTTGATTATTAACTTCAAAAACTTACCTCTTTCCATTCTGACTATTCAGTGAATATTCATTTGTGTTGTGATAGTATCCCAACAGGTCAAGATATCCAGATGGTTCAGTATGCCAGCATCCATCGAGCCACTGAGGTTTTGCGTGGTCTAAAGGGTCGTGAACATTCACCTCATCCCTCCACTGCAACAACGATGACACAGGCTGACACTTTCACTCGATCACGGACAGCGAGCCCGTCCTCCACTCTTCCTAGAAATTCAACACTTAGGTAAGGATGATGAATAAGAAAGCTAAAAAAAAAACAAAATTTCATAGTCAAAAGTGCTGTAAAGCATATATACTTTATGTAAGTGCTTATAATTGTAGCATGCACATGACACTGACTTGCTTATTCTCCAAATTTAACAGCGATTGGAAAATTAATGACAGTCAGTAAACAGAGTAATGCAACATCTATATATTGTACATAATTGTCCATCAGTATTTTATCTTTGTTTTCAAGTTGCTGAAATGTGAAAACAGAATTTACTTCTCATGTTACTTCTGATGTCAGTACTGGTAATATTTTTCTTAATGATGGTCTTTACAGCAGTCGGCGTTTTGAGGATTATGCCACTCTGTCTCGGCCAGATCCACCACCATATCAAAGAAAGTGAGTCTTAAGATTATTTTCATCTTTTTATGTCATTCATTATTAATCTTTTATGCATTGTATAGTTTTTTGAAAAATGCACATAAGTTAGGTAAGCTCAGTAAAGGTAGCCACGTCCTGACATGGAAAGTCTGTTTATATTATCAAGGTATGCAGTATTCCCTCATCATCTTTCATAAGCCAATCATTAATTGTCCTCAAAATTAAATAAAACAACCTAGATATTTAGCTTCCAGATTATTCCTATCCAAAGTTTGTATTACAGAGACAAATAACATTTCAGATGATTTATGCCAGAATAATTCCCTGAGCCTAGTTAGTTATCCAAGATTTGCAAAGCCCATAAATAAGAAAGTTTTAATGCTTATTGCATGTGGTTCTCAGAAACTTCAAGAACAGGTATCATTTAATTTTTGTTTGCTTCAAAACTGATGTGACATATCTACAAGAGCAGCCGCAAAAGTTATGTTGTGACTTGGTGTCCGAGCATTTTCCCTGCTATTGTTTAAGACATCAACCTTTCTAAACTGCTTGTTTATACTGGTATTGTGAAGGTGGACTTTGATAATTATGTTTCAAGACAGGTACAGCTCTCAACATACATTTTTTTTAACAAAAAAGATAATCTGTGGTAAAGAAACAGCCTTGTAATTTGTTTAGCAAGGCTAACCGGTAAAAGACTTTGGAAAGTTTTTTGGCAATAACAAATGGGCCTGTAATTTTCAGGTTTAGAGGTATATCTCATCTTGCTCTTCAAAAGAGGGATTGTGATTCAAGTTCAGTAAGCAGTCAATAGATATCCTCAATAAAACTGTAAGGCTGCTTGGAACATAGTTGTATGTTGCTGAAGGTACACCTTCATAAGCTACTGCTTTGATGGCAGAAGGTTATGTCTGCATATTCTTAATTTCTGCATCCCTTTGGTGTATGTTTCTTGTCTCCTTCATATGACAGTTTTTACTGTTTGCACCATTTACACATCAACCCATAATTCTACCTGGCAACAATGTCTGCCTTTCCGTAAAGTACTATCAATCCTAAGGGGTAAAGATAATCAAATTGAGTCCATAGACTTGACCTCCTTCTACACTTGACAAAAATCATTGAATGCATATTCTAGTATCAATGCATGTGCCCTTGGTTGCTTATTATGGGCTTTACACATATTTTATTCATGACTGTTTTTTTTTGTGTGAAACTATTCATTGTGGTATGAAGACTGAAGCACTTAAATTTACATGTGAATAAGTTTTATATTATAGAAATCAGTCTCTACTAAATATTACATCAGAAATTTTTCATCAAAATTTACTTTTTCTAGCGGAATGACACCAACTCGTTAAAGAAGAGGCACTGAAGACTTCCAAAGTTTCTCAACAGAATACTCGGTTACATCATGAAAATACATATGACTGATTTTTGTGAACTCATACGTCAGCATCTTGGAATCCCTGTTATATTCTGATATTCTAAGAATAGAGATATGGATAGGCATTCAAAGTAACCATCCAAAGTAGTGGAAATTACTGATGTAATGGATGGATTGTCTCATACAGACCTGAGGTGCTGTAAACCTAAAACCTAGCAACATTAAAATGAACCATTTGTTAGGTGGAAAATCTATTTTTAAGACAGAATATAAAAAGGTAAAAATAAAATCAAGCCAAAATACTTGTCAATGAGTAAGCACAAATATGCCCTGTGCAGGTTGTTCTGCATTAAGTCTCATTACTCTTCCTTTAGTGTGTTGTGTTAAGTTTCTCTGCCTTCATTAACCCTAAATTGTGCAACAGCACATATTTGTGAATGGGTCTATATAAAGAGCAGGAAAAGAAAAGAATAATTAAGAAAGTAGTAATCCATTGCAGATGGACAGTATGATTACTTTTTCCATATTAAGTCCCATGTGTCAGCCTCCCTTGGGTGTGTGTTCTGTTACTGTACATTATGTACACACATTTTTCCTTTCTTTTGTGGTTTTGGCTGCTTATATTGTTGGTGAAGAACAAGGTGGGTTTCAAAGATGTAGAGAGTAAGCAGAGCAGATTTTTGCAGTGTTGCAATGTTCTGGAACCCAGGAGAGCACAAGCCATGACAGACAACACTAGCTAGATGTAACCAAGAAATGAATGGAAACACAAACCTAGCCCTATGCTACTATATCACTGGTCATTCAAAAGAGATAACGGTATGATGGTTTCAGGTAATACAGACATTTTTTATTTCTGTAAGAGCAACTCTCTTGTAAGCATAACCCCACAAGAGATATGAAAACCTACTTCACTAACAGTATATGAAGTATAAGCATCAAGATATATGAAATTATTATTTCATGACTGTATGACTGTAAAGAAATATTTCAAGGCTTAAATGCAGAAATTATGAAAAAAATCAGTGGAAACATTGTCTAACTTTCTACATATCTTCATCTTTATCCTAAAACATATTGGGATATTCTTTCATATAGTATTAATATATACAGAATAAGCTTTCTTGTACTGAGATATTTACGTCATTTCTATGTTCCACCAAACCAACAGGTTTAGTTGATGAAAAAAATATTGTAAGTTACCACACAATAACTTACGCACAGTGTCATAAAGCTTTGTGTTAATAGTAAATACTGTCTGTGTTGTACTTTACTATACTGACATGTTTAGTGCTGTTAGTGTGTTCACTGTTGTATGTTACACTAACATATACGTACTTAGTGTTGTATAGTTGTGTTGTTGACAAATTTATTGTGTACAGTATTATATCACACTTGATATATTTATTGTTGTAAAGTTTTATTGATAATAAAGGTACTGTATATCATAATAATAAATACTTTTATTATATGTGCAGATTACAGCAATGAATCTGGAAAAAGTAGGGGTAAATGTATTACAAAGAGAATTGTTTAACTTTGTGGAGTGTCCATTGTTATGATTCTCCTTTGAATCTGATTATCTCTTTGATCTTTTAGTGTCTTCATTAATGAAACAGTTAAACTCAAGCATTACTAAATCAATTTTCCAACTGGTGTTCCTTATATATTTCCAATTTTCTTGATATTCTACATAGAATTGAGATTTACTGTAGCAGAAATGGTTTGTCAGCCCATACTTCAAGTCTGTTCAGTGACAATAATTTGTTTCTCCATGACTCCCTTTCTTCATGAAAACTTAAATTCCTTCGGTCTGTTTACCACTGAAATCCCCCATTTATTTCTTATTCTATATGTTTGATGCATGGTAAGGATTCAGGCTAAATGAGTTTTGGCTGCTAAAAGCCATGAAAACCAGCAATGTACACCTTATCCATCTGACCAATAGTGGAAGACACAACCTGAATCTAAAAATTATTCCTTTTTCATCTAAATTATCTACAAAAAATACCTGAACATTAACTACTCTTGCTTGTAACATTACTATACACCATTTCCCACCTACGCAGCAAGCGCTATTAAATGAATACTTCAGTTTAGCCTCTCATCTAAATTCCTATAGGCACTGACAACCGTCGCAATATCCAACCCATGCATAAAGCCCAAAGTTGGCCAGGCATCTTTGCCAAATACGGCCTGAAGGACTTAGGTTCTTCACAAGTTAAATATTATTACCCAACTTTTTCACCCACAACAAAGAATATTGAGATGTACATCATTTCCGTTTTGCTTAGTTACCTCTAGCCCAAGTATGATTCACCTGTTTGGCCCACCTGGTCCATTATTCCTTTGGTTACCACAGTGTGGTAATAGGGGAACAATAGAAACAGTCATCTCATCTGGACACTTCCATATCCACTTAGTGGTAATTGGGAACAATAAAAATAGTCATCTCATCGGGACACCTCCATATCTGCTCAAAGAAGCAAAACTAAGTTTCCTATCAAAATTCGCATTGCATTACTGAGGTCCACACACTTATGTACTGCTACATCACGACCGTCATCGGTATGACTAAAGAAATATCATGCATCTTGATATCAATGCAGCATTACCCCCTTGTCACATATCTAGGTTTAATTTCTGAATCGGGTAAGCAACGTATACCTGTCTACTGGTTTTTCCTATCAAAATCATGCTGTCATTATCATCATATATTCATCATCATCATCTTCAATGTGTCTGTGGTGCAGCGCTTGAGGCTATGGTAATATCTTGGGTTACTTGTTACTTGGGCATGCTGTGTGGGTAGTATAATGCTGTGCTGGGCTGTGTGGGTGGTATGATGCTGTGCTGGGCTGTGTGATGTAGTATGATGCTGTGCTGAGCTGTGTGGGTAATATAATGCTGTGCTGGGCTGTGTGGGTAGTATGATGGGCTGGGATGTGTGGGTAATATAATGCTGTGCTGGGCTGTGTGGGTAGTATGATGCTCTGCTGGGCTGTGTGGGTAGACTGATGCTGTGCTGGGCTGTTCTAGCTTGAACTGCCCTGACCAATCTGACTCCACGTTGTGGTATGACGTGGAGGTGAGTCTTGCCGGTCTAGGGGTTAAAGCCCAACCTGGCTCGAAGACACCGAAGTTGCAACACCTCTGGTTCAGGACCATATATTACCCTCTAGCTAGATATTGAAGGGGGTGTGATAGCTTCATTTGTGGATCAACCTTGAAAGCAAATTTACGGGAATGTTTCGCTGACGATATTTAAAGAATATGTGAATTTCTGATATGTGCAACTTGTGTATAAGAAGTCAGCGACATGAGACTGGTTAAGGCCAAGAACCTCTGGACAGGGAGGATCCTGAAGGTGACATGGTCGCTGGGGAAGGGTTCCCTTGCGGGAGTGGGAGGTTGGACCCGGCATATGAGAGGAAAGACAGCAACGAATAATAACCTCTCCTTAAAATTACAATCACATTCTTTTCATTCGTTTCATCAATTTCTTTACTGATACTTTAAAATTTCATCTCCATTCTTTCGGGTCCTTTATAGCCCAAAGCTTCGGGGCTTTTTTTTTCAACCCTGGTATACCACATCTCTCGGTGGTCTCGGCCCAGGTCTGGATGCCTGGACGTAAATGGAACTCAGTGAACTGAATATATTATTAAATGAACTGTATATATATTTTTAAACTCAGGTCGTACCAGGACGTGAAGATGAGGTGGTGGAGTTGCTTAATGAACTTCAAAACAGTGGATAGAATACAACAGTGCGTTAAAGAAAGAGCGTGACATTAGGATTAATATGATGACTTGCCGCACAGAAAAAGAAATATATAGCCTGTTCCTTATTTCCTAGTTGTTGGGAAAACGGTCATTTCCCGAGAACAGATGTTGCACCATGACCTCCTGCCGGTTTGACCCAAGATTTGGGGGTCGAGGTGAACGGCTGACTTCTTTCCCAGTGCGGGATTCACATTTAATGAAACCAGGAGGTATCTTGTCAGGGTCATGCAGGGAAGAGCAGCACGAACACAGCATCACCAATAATCGGCGCCAACAATGTCTACTTCAGTAGGGTCGTTCATCTATACGTCAATGGACCATATTCAGTACAGAAACCAAGTACAAAAGAGCAAGTAAGCGGGTCGGTCGACTCTTTGCGACACTGGGTAACACACCGATTATCGAATAGCTCATAAAGACACTATGGCCAGCTCTATAAAAAATGAATCATAAGTTTTTAGAAAACCTTTCTTTTAACTCATCGTTCAGGAGTCGGAAGGAAGGGCAGTGTCATCGTAGTTGTCAGTCTGTCTGTCTCCCAAAGAAGCAAACTAAATATTCGACGGTGTATCACAGCACATCCCTGTTCCGTTAGGGACGAGAACCCTCCTGAAGATGAATAACCTTGAGAAATCCTTCTGTAGTAACCTGGAGGAGGGTGTGGCGAGAGGGAGGAGCATTTTTACCCCTGACCTATCCTGGCGCTTCTCAAACCCTGCCCTTCAGAAACGATGGAACAATAACTTACGCCGAGAGATGTAATCGGTCTCGCAGACAGACCAGTAAATGAATTTTAGTAATCGAATATATTCCATTGTATGACTAAATAAGGGAATTGAAGGGTACCCACGTACCTGGAGAGGAAAGGGTCACCTCTAACAAGAGATGTATGCGAGTCGAAGACAATGGAACAGTTCGGCAGTTTACAGCCTCCAACACGCGAGCAGTCAGGGGTTTTTCCCGATGAACTCATCAGCTTCCATATCTACATGGTCTAAACACACACACACACACACACACACACACAGAACGTTTCAAGTCTCTCAACCAGTCTGACGATGTTGCAAACAAAGAGTTCTTTGAAATATACAAGGACAGAACAACCAGAGGTCACAACAAGAGATTAGGCAAGAAGCTTGTCAGAAAAGATATGAAGAAGTACTTTAATGATATCTGAGCTAGGAATGACGGAAATAAGCTAAGTGATGACACATACGCTGACAGTAAACACATGGGTCCTAGTATTGTTAAATCAAACCTTTGGGTTCTATGGACTTTGCAATAAGCAATGTTCCTCCAGTTGTAACGATACGGTCGGTAATTCTGATTACATCTTGAATTTCGTACACATTATAAAATCGATTACTTAAATCTCTGAAACTATGAAAAAAAGGACAAATGTAAGTCACTACCTTATTGACGTCTGCATAATATTTAATACAGACTAGATATTCGGGAAACTAAGGAGACAATAATAATATGCGGTTATCAAAGAAAACGAAAAGAAATCAGATATTTATAAAAGAAAACGATAAGATATCTCAAAGGCCTGACTAATATCATCGGAAAATCTACTAGTTTTGCTAAGGATAATATCTAAATAGGCTGACAAAAAGGTATCAAATATAAGGGTTTTATTTTGTTCATTACGGAATTATTATACCAATGCATCTTCCTTTTCTTTGATTGTAAGATTTTGAAGCATAATTGACAAATTCTTCAAAAGAGACGAATCTAACTAAATTCGAAATGTATAACTAGATCAGACTTGAAGTAGTTAATATATGGCTGTTGCAACCATTCCATGCATCAACAAGCATTTGCATAGACACAGGTAATGCAGAAATTATAATGAAACCACATGAAACGCGAATAGAATTCGGTGGTTACATATCTAGGTACATTTTACAAGCATACAGAAGTCGGTTTTCAATATCACGGATAAATGACGATAGGAATTTAGAAATATCTAGTAGTGTCATGAAGTGTCATTGACAAATACGGGACGCATGTATACCAATGCATAACGAGACCCAGGAGAACATATCATAACAGAGGCTCCGTCTTGAGTTTCAAACTGCAAAGAACAGCAAGCGTATTGAACTTTTTTTGTTAAAATGTAATTCACACAAATACTCTTAGGCGTACTAGACCAACAACATTACTCTTATGCATTTTCTTTTTTATCTTATATTAGTGTATCGTTCAAACTAAATCAAATGTTTCACTTTGGAGCTTAGGTTTGGCAAAACCAAGGATCCTATTAAAATTGATATAGGCCTGTAAGGAGTAACTATTGCTATTTGAAAGCATAGTCGCTAAAGCCTCGCCCATATCCCAACGCGAGAAAGATTTTAAGATCTATTAAAGGGTGTAGAAAAAAACATGGACAGTCTTCAGAAAAAAATGGAATTTGAACACATTTTCAAACTCGTATTACTACCAAAAAGAGGATCCGCATATGTAACCAAGCTGATGATATTCTCTTCGTCTTTCCCAAACGATTCCAGTGATCTTTCCAATATCTTTAAATCTCTAGGACCCCTTTTATGGGGGCTCCTGCATCCTCTAAACTGCGTTCCAGTCAGAAGCAGGGAAAGGATGGACTCTTTTGGCGTGTGTAAGTCCTCGACGAGACTGTACTGTACTCCTTTCCGTCCACCACCAACCTCTTTGATAGTTATTTTACAATCGAGGTGTACCCTAGTG
>JAUUDW010466696.1:737-12050 GCA_032361385.1 Panulirus guttatus | reverse complement strand
TTTTATGAAGACTGTTCACACACACACACACACACACACACACACGCGCGCGCGCGTATTCGAGCACAGAGCTCCCTTCTCGTGCTATAAAAGTAGCTAAATATCCTTTTTTGTAAAATCTCTGATGTGAGAATCATCTCTACAGACTAATCCAACAAAACTAAACACATAAGTAAATCAGAAGACTCAAAATACTTTCCTTATGGTGATGTAAATGCATCCTTAGCGTTAATCACACCTTATATCAACATGGCCTAATTGTTAATATTTAAGTTTAAAATCTTCGCCAGGATGACTGGCGACTTTGCATTAACCCCCTGAGCACGACGGTACAACCCTGGTAAAGAGAGGCCAGTGTCTGGTTCAAACGAAGCTCTCTAAATTGCCTAAGAAAGGGGGAAAAAAGATATCCGTTGTAGAATATTATCTTAGGTCCATTTCGCATCATGGCAACCTCATATCTCTACAGTGTCTCCAGCAGTGATTCAATTAGTAACGCGGATAAGATAATACGCGCTTTTCGTCGAAGTCTCCACACCAGTATTGACGGTGGCGAACATCCTGGAATATGTGGAATACGTGGGATGTGTTCAAGAGTTCAACCTTGCATCTAAACTCTGAGGCAGTGACGAGTCACTAGACAGTGCCAGATGTTGCTCACTAACGCCACAAGTTAGATCCCCAGTGCCACTAGCATCACTGCTCTAGAATTCGTCTCCCCAGTTGTTATCGTAGGTAACCAGTGACGCTGCGAACACCTTTGCATCATCACCAAGAGGCAATTTTCCTTCATAAATATAGATCTTTAAGTATTTACATCCATCTCCTTCAGCACAGTACCCAGACAGATCTCGAACGAATATAACAACCATAATTGGATGACTAATTGGTCGTGTTTCCATGAATAGATATCAGTCTGTCGTTTGGCTCCGAGATTAAGATAGACCGAATGCCATCTTGTTAGCACGTGCGTTCTTGCTGCAATAGCCATGTCCAAGTATAGGTCACGTGTGCAACAGAATCCACGCAGCAAACTTACAAACTACTGGTTTACATGCATATGTCACCAGCTCACTTGCATCGGCGTCTGTCATGAGCTATGGGTGGCAATTTTTTTGTCTCTTTTTTTAAAGTAGATGGCATGGCATGAGCGACAGTGTGCCTTAATCGTGTCCACCCACGTCGAGTGAAAGGTAACATGACAAGGATCAAGGAGGTGAGTGAGAGAGAGAGAGAGAGAGAGAGAGAGAGAGAGAGAGAAGGAGAGAGAGAGAGAGAGGAGAAAGGTATCAGCGTGTCTACCCCTAATGAATCCCAAAATGATTTTAAGTTTTCCTCCAAAGTATGTTCTGCGGATAGCCTCTCGTGCTTTCATCGTATGTATGTCTCTATAAGAGCCTTTGGTTAGATCGATGTTGCGAGGCATTAGTGTCTTTCCAGCAACTCAGATTCCAGTGACAAAGTAATTGTCTGTAGAACCATTTTTGTGTCAGCTATTCCTCGAACTTCGGCCCTAGTTTTCCTCCGTGAAAAGCTCTCTCTGTACATGCTGGCGTGTGCCCCTCGAAAAGCTATGTAGCAAAGCTTACTATCCATCACGCTTCGTGTGCTGTTATTAGCATACCCTTCCAGACTCCGCCCGCAGGTCACGTAAGGTCACATTCTCCATGTTTTGCTCCATTAATCGCACGGGGCTTGAAGCATGCACGCAATCCACCCACGCGAGAGCTCGCCTGCTCTTTCTTGCCCACCTGGACTGGCCCAAGGTAATCTCTTTTTAACCTTGAGGCACAGAGGAGTATCACATGATGTTGCTTGCTGGCTTGCTTGCTTCTGACTTCCTTATTGACTCGGAGATTATACACGTGTGACGTGTGCTGCCTCATTACGACGAAGGAAACTGGCAGTTATCGTCTGAACGGAGAACGTTCTCTTGTTATAACGATAAGACTTCGTTCAAACAAAGTGAATTTACGTTATGAATTGCTTTTGATTTGAGGCTGTGGGAGAAAGATTAGATATTTCAGTGCAGTTAACTGGAATGGCTGGCCCCAGTCCTCCTCATCTGTTCATGGAGAAATTTAAAAACGGTCGTGTTCTGGGCATCAATGCATGCTGTTGCAGCAAGACATTCAGAGCAATACCATGAATGAATTATCGAGCAGAGAACACATTCCACGCCAGCAATGTTGAGAGATGTCTGCCCCAGTATTAAAGACGTTTAGTGCGTGTCATTACATATACGGCCCTTTGCAAACTGCATACTTTCCTGAGGATAATTTTGTTCAATGACAACTCGCACTGAGAAAGGATTGCACAGACTCCGGGAAAATGTATTATGAAAGGATTAGGAGGATGGAGAGAGGAAGAGAACAAATAGACAAGCAGCTTACAGAAGGTAGTGAGGTAAATCGTTTGACTCTGTTACCTGCACAATAGTTTATACGACTGCGTGTAACGAGAACTCTTTATGCTGAACTCTCTCTCTCTCTCTCTCTCTCTCTCTCTCTCTCTCTCTCTCTCTCTCTCTCTCTCTCTCTTATTACTGTGTTCCAGGGTTCATTTTCTGACGACGAGACGTATTCACTGTGATAACCTGCGCTACGTAAGAGCCCTGCATCAAGGCAAGATATCGTCGTAGGTGCTCGTAATTAGGTAGGTGGGTAGGTATTCTGGAGAGGTTCTCAAATGCACAAGAACTGATACCTGCTGATGGGCAATCCTCCTCTGCTGTTCACTGGGGAGTAAGATGTTCAAAGGCAAGTCATTTGCACGGACAGTTTCATTTCTCGAATAAAGAAGAAAAATGTTTTATTGAGGGTCACCTTTGGCTTTTGTTTTATCAGTACCTTCAGATTCTCTGAATGCCTGATCCTTTGCCTTAGTAAAGCTAATACACGCTGGCTGTATGTTGTGTGGACCAGGGATGGCTACGTGTGAGTGCGAGGATAAAATTACAACTAAAAGAGTGTTTGGGTTAAATAATTATATCACAAGACGGGACGATTGACAACCCTGCGTGTTGGTGACAGGTAAAGGGAGTCTCGATGAGAAAATGAGTGTCGTGATGTGAGTCCGGACGAGTGAGTGAGTGAGTGAGTAAGGAGAGGATGACAGGGTGGGCTGGAGAGACATTGTCTGGAGAACGTTGTTACTTACACAAAGTTTTCAAACGACTTTGGAAATCAATATAAGATGCCCAGGTCAGAGAGGAAAAGTTGCATGGGGAAGACACCAGCTGAGGGCTGAAGGTAAACACGGAGGGTCTAGTCTTCAAACACTTGCAATAATGCCAGCTCACGACGTCCCCGACTTTCTTGCGTCGCTCAGTAGAAGTATTTTCCGTCTGTCGTGCTCACGCAATACTCGTTTGCGAATCACTACTGAAATGAGTAACGTAGATTAACAGTCGATTAGTAATTTTGCGTTAAGTTAGCTCAAAAAGTTTGCCATATCATGAACACAGGCTTCCAGAGATTGGGAGAAAGGAACTACCGAGGAAGTAGTAAGAAATTGATTTGGAATATAAGGAACTTACGAAAAACTCAAGCGCTGGATTGCGAGGGAAGTGAAAATTTCACCACGAAGACATTTGGAACGATAAGAGAAAAGTTACTGGAAAAACTATGAAGGAAATTGGACCCTTGCTAGTCATATGTGTATGAAAGTTTATAGATAACAGTGGCGTTGAGTAGTTAAATTGCTTTACTTTATGCAAACGACGTTAGTGTTAGTGATCGTAATGACGTTCGCAGTGATGTTGGTGTTCATACATATTTACACAAGAAAAAAATATCTCTTAGTTTCTATAGAAATACCCTTCATCATTCCGTGGGGCGATTATAGGTCATTCTCGGGTAATAAAATCTACATCATATGGCGCTTAGGGTTCTGAAATCCTTTGCTGTGCTCCTCGTCTTTTTGACTTCCAAAAGGGTCAAGACGAACTGCCTGCCATGTCTCTAGGGGAGGATATCCGTATCAAAGGAACTAACACAGGACCACAGAATTAAAAGTTCGACAAGACCTCCATGCAAACATCCTAACCAGACATGAAATCTTGGGGATGAATATCGAACCAGGTATTACGATGACGTGAGCAGACAGTGCAGGAGAAGAATGGCAACATGGAGGTTGCCATAACTTGGGCTAGGCTTTGTGTGGGGGGGGGGGCGGGGCCCCCACTCCCTGCCACCGGTACCGTCCCACAACTCAACGAGGCCCACACCACGCCACGCTGATTGGCTGCCCGGAAAACAGAGGGGGGGGACCGTCAAACAGACTTAGAGACACTGAGGGGGTTTACTTCCCAAGAGTAGCAAGGGAGAAAAATAGATATTAGAAAACGAAAGAAAATGAAGCACAACTTGTGAATCCCTGTTCGTGATGGCCTTTTACACAGTCGGCCATAGTCGGACGCAGCTGAGGTGTTCCCAGTCTTCCTAATGGTATTGCTACATCGCTCGTCTCTGACGGCAGCAATCGCCTCGCGTATTCAAAATTTTTTGTTACCAGACATTTCACATATTCGCGCCAAGATCCTACTGTAAGGTGTGCTGCTCTGAAAAGATGATAAAAAGTGGTTATAAAAATCACCCGTGGTGTAACGGTTAGCGTTCCTGACCGTGACGCATTCACGAGCGCAGAGGTTCGAATCCTGGTTTGCGGCAATTGGTTCACAGTCAACCCAGCTGTTCATCCACCCTTAGGGGTTGGTCGATATATATATATACAACCGCTGTTTCTCATTGAAGACCATGTTCATCTAAGGAGTAAAACTAAATCAGGACAATGTGTGTCATGCCTCTCGTGAACTGGGGTAGGAAGGTGAGGAGGGCTGCCGTCCACTCTCGCGACGAGTGTGTATATACCTTCCCTCACATCATGTCCACGGGAGAGAGAAGAAAACTCCCCCACCCCCACATTTTCACATGACACTGTTGGTTTAATTAAGGAGGACGAGGGGAAGGCGATGGTGAGAGGGATAAAAGAGGGCAACGAGGAAGAAGAACAGATAAGAATTTGGCCAAGAGCAAGGAGGACGAGGAGGAGGAAGAGGAGTGGCTCTGAGAGAGACGGAGAGGAATGGCAAAGAGGTAGAGGAAATTTTGCTGACAGCAGAGGGAGGATGGAAGGTAAATGTGAGCGAGAGAGAGAGAGAGAGACAGTGTGTGGGGAGAGGAAGCGTATTACAACGCTGCCACCATCAGCCTGTGAGAGATAACTGAACACCGCTCGCCTGTTATCATCGCCGACTCCGCCAGCACAAGAATCACCTTGACCTAATCACCAGTAGTTCCATTATCACCATCACCATCATCGTTAATCTTTATACACATCTTGGTAACAATCTTCATCAATAGCAGTGAGAACAATATGAATCATCATCTTCATCGCCACTGATGACAGTAATGATTTTAATCATCAACCGCATTATTGATGTCGATGGCATAAAACACGGTACCTTTTAGTTTATATGTACTTAGCGTGTATCATATGTAATAACTTTTTATGTCTATGATGTTTGTGGGCAGTTATCGCTCCTTCCTTCGGCTATATTGACGTCAATTTCACGAACGTAAAATGTCACCGGTGTGTATGCTAGACGTACGTCACATGTATATAGTTTTTATTGGTAGTTAACAAACAAAGTCGTGAAAGTTACTGTTGTGTGGTTTTCATTAGATGAAAGGCTCTAAGTCAAACAAGTTCCTATAAATGTCACAGTGTAGAATTTATTGGCAGTAAACATGTAACTTACAATCACTATAATCTGCGATTATTTACGTAACATAGGATGATAATTTACAAATGAAATGAAATACTGATATCTCCATATAGAATATACTTTTCATTCATTTGATATTTATTGCTGGTATGTGTATACTAAAAGCTGTATCCACATGTAAATAATCATTTGCATACACTCATCGTATATATTTCGCCTTAATCACTTGCAAGTGTTTATACCTACTCGAAGTCTTATCTAAATTATTGTGTGGTTTCTTTTTTCCTTGAGCTTAGCACTCCTTTTTTTCTTACGGCTCTTAAATGAATCCCAGATTCATGTCTTCTGCATGAAAACCCCCTGGACACCTCGTATATAAGAACGTGCAGGTATTCCCTTTACTTTCACAGATCCTATCGAGTGTGGTGATCGGTATGGTGGGGCTCAGAGCGTCTGAGCCACACACACACACACACACACACACACACACACACACACACACACACACACATACACACACACACACACACACACACACACACACACACTTGGAGTCGAACGCCCAACCTCTCATCCTACTCCATCAGTCAACACCTCTCTCTTCTCCAGCTCTACTCTAAATGCATTACCATATTTCGTCTCTTTTATCGAATTAATTCCCCCCACTTAGCTGAAGCTCATTACCATATTATTCTTTAATGCATCTATTATCACCTTCGTACTTTAGTCTCCCTCAGATATTCCCTCAGCGTCTTTAATAAGTATCCTTCTGTGAATAGTTTAGACATTCTCGTGTCCCAGTATACTCCATTCTGAACTTATTCAACTTTTTTTCATCCAGTCTCCTACAACTATCCATCTGTTCTTGTTATCGTTATTCATGATAGTGTTCGACGAGTTCCTTCCCTTGGCACATCTCATCTCTTTACAATATTGGAAAGGGCTCGAAAGATCAGTTTGTTTTTCATCAAAGTTACGTCGTAAACATTCTATGGACGGTTATATCTGCCCTCCTTTAAAGTATGGTTGCTAACACCTTTGCTCTATTCAGGTGAGAACCTGAGCACTCACACCTGGATCCTATCCTTGCTTCATCATCTACTGTGCCTCTTCTCTTCTTTCCATTATCTTTACGCTTGTTCGCTCCGCCAGGTAAACATCATTCTCGCATGTCTTCCTCAACAGCGATTTTTCACCTTTTCTTGTCATTTTAACTGAGATGGGAAGAGCAAGTCAACACACTAATATAGGACATCCCATTAACGCATATATATATATATATATATATAGATAGATAGATAGATAGATAGATAGATAGATAGATAGATAGATAGATATAGATAGAAAGATAGATAGATAAGTAGATACATAAAGATAGATAGATAGATAGACATAGATAATGCATGTATATCTCTGTGAAGTGCTCTTAACATCAACCATCATCAGCCATCAAACATTAACTTCAGCATAATCATCTTTATCATTATTATCCTTTTATGATTAACATAGAAACCTATATCAGTATCTTCCCTACACTATTTGCCAGTTCCGGATGCTTTCTTCTACCAGAGAAGTTTTCCTTGTTAAGGACCTGATCAACAAGGCTGTCTGCTGTTACAGATGGTCTGGTACACTTTGGAGGAAATTGTTCGGCTGACAATGTCAAGATGTCTTTACGTGGCGTTCTTTGTGTGCTGGTTGCAGGTTACGGACGTCGGCTCGACATTTCTGCCATTTTCTGTTGACCTTTTTTTACACAAAAGCTTTTCACTAAATAAATTTCCTCATTCTGCCCAGACTGTTGGTCAATTATGGAACAGCCTCACAGTTTAGATCTGGTCAGAGGACTGGCACTGTTTCCCCAAACATGTATTATAAGATAACTGGCCTCTGTGCTCCAACGACGAAAGGTTCGGAGCTTTGAGCCTGTTCCACTTATTCTTAAGTTTTGCCGAATCGATCCAGACGTAAATAAATTTTGGACATACCGTACAACAATCTTTGTGGTCATAATCATATGGTGATATTAGCAATCGGTAGTCCTTCATTAGGGAGTAAACAAGTGTTTTCACTGGTGTCGTCAATGGTGTTCCTTCACTCGTTCTTAACCAACCATCAGCGTATATTAGACAGTTCCTACTTCGTTATTCAAAGATGACGTCATCTGACAACACTGCTCTATCTCTGACGTATCTTTCATGTTATGAGCAGTCCCGTTTGCATGCGGTGTTCAGTGCCAGACGATTTCATAATTCCACCCATGTCAGTTGGAGCTCTAGGATTTTCTTTTCTTCCGTCCCTTTGGACAACATGCCAACTGGAAGACGTGGTTATCTTCGTGTGGTTGTTGGTTTTCTCTGCCGATAAAATTGCCACACTAAGTCCCATGTTGCCCGCACGAGATGACCCTTATATACTTGTGTGTTATCAGAGTTCGATTTAAGTATGAAGTACTTTAGTATGGGGGACCGAGCTGTTAACAATGTAGACATTCGTTTTCATACAGGTGTCCGATGTTCAACAGGATCTGTCTGTTAGAAAATACTATAAATCCAGCGTCTTACTTTGCCAGTAAGCTTCTTTGTGTCTATACTCTGCGTTCTCACTTCATGGTACTGTTTATCAGAAGCCTTCGCGGATGTTGTGTCTGTAACGTAAACATTAGTTGTGAAAGAAACGATCAGAAAGTTCATAATCCGTGCTGGTCAGGATTGCGTAAAACAATTTAGTCTATATACTCGGCCATCTATGTTTTTAGCACTCATTTGAAAACCTTTAGGGCATACGATGTTAGTTCAATTGGTTTTCCTTCTTCCCATGCGAACAGGAGCCACCTCAACATTCATTCTTAATCCACTGGTCTAAGATGATGTGTCAAATATTTTCCTCCAAATGGTGCTGAAAAAAATTTCAGTACTATTTGCACTGCTCTGTCAAGATTGGTCCTGGAATAAAATGCATGATATGTTGGTGGCTGTGAGTACTGTATGTGAAGATTTCTTTTGTCTCTAGATCTTAGCTGCTCATCAGCCTAGCTTATACTCATTCGTATTGCTTTCTCAATATTTCGCAGATTTCTAGAATGTTATACACGTATGAACCGTCCTCTGTACACAGTGGAACAATGCTGAATGTAGTCTTGGATTCTCTCTTTGTATTGGGAACGTAAGGATTTTGGATGTTGGTGGCGTTTTCAATAGCTCTGTTTGCTCTTTGTTCCTCGTCCTCCTGACTTTTTTTAGACGACACATTTCTTTTTTTCAGTGAATCTGATTTCACGTTCTTGGATTTGCCTTCTCAGCAAAAGACGTCCACTGGCTGACCAGTATGTTCTTATTCACAGACGTTTGTTTTGAAACTAATTTGACGAGGGACAGTTAACCCTCAGTGATGCCAAGGCAGAACTTATTACACAGAATATCTGAATAAAGATCATCGATATGTATTCTGCTTGAATAATCATATCAAACATTCTTATAAATAGGTTTTACGTGTGATTACTATTTTTGCGTTATTGGGGGAGAGTTTTAGACTCATATTGCCCTGTCTGTTAATCTTGTATATATAACGTGTCTTTACTCTTACGTGCACACACACACACACAAAAAAAAAAAATACACCACACACACACACACACACACACACCAGATTAAATTAGGTGCCCATTCATCGATTAACCAAAGTAGAAGGATGAACAGCTGATTTGGCTGTGCGCCGAATGTCACGCCTAGGATTCTAACCTTGGGGGAGGGAAGGGTGGGTGTTTTTGTGTGTGTGTGTGTGTGTTTGTGTGTAAGTGTAAGTGTGTTGAACATGATGTGCGACACAAACTACTACACCGCAGAACCCGAATGTACGTATCATTATTATTACAATTATTATCATTATAATCATCATCATTATATAACCCTAGGGCCCCTTTCACAATGGGGTCCTACGGTTGTAACTTCAGGATTGTTCATCCAGGGCTCGTGCAGCTCTAACGTTGCGCTAGAGTCAGTAGCAGGGACAGGATGGACTCCTTTGAAATCAAAAGTTCTTAGACGAGACTTGCACACTCGAGGTGTAATCTCGAGCACGCAGAGTCCGGCACAATATACAAACATGTCTAAGTGCACACGGCGTCACAGGATGCTAACAAAAAGTCAGTCTAATGTGTCAGGAGCAGACGTGTCGCCCTAAGAGGTGGCAGGCTGTTGACAAGCGACGACTCAAGAGGAACCTTTGTCTGCGCCAAGAAACTCGCCTCCGCCCACAAGAATATTTGTTCCTGTAGGGAACTCTGTCTGAATCTGGCGGAGTTATCCTCAAAATATTTTCTCTCCGTTGGAAATCTTACTCTGTATCACAAGAATGTGAATTTCTCTTAAAGTATTTTGCAGCTGAGAGTGTGGTATCTTCTTGAATATCTATATCTTGGTATCACAATTTGCTTGGATCACTGAACTTTCACTGGATCCATACGCTGAAAAAATACTATCCTCTTAAAATACCACACAGTTTAAAAGAGACATGGCAGACATATGAACACAATCAGTGTTCCCCAAGCTGTCCCCAGCCTCTTCAATAATTCCTGGCCTGCTGGGCGCAGGATCCCTCAGGAGCACGCAGGATCGAGCTGACGTCTGGTATGACGCTGTCACGTTAAAATATTGCGTCATATTTCTGTAACAGTGCGTCGTCGTTTACAGTGACCACAACTTCTCTTCTCTACATGGAGGCGTATCTTCCTCACAAGGTCACACTTTGATTTTGTTATCTATGAATGAAGATGCGTCAATGGCACAACATTTCTCAGTAATGCTGAGCCGTTCGACACTTACAATTTACTCAGACAGATGATGAAACTTTCAGCACACCATTTACATAATGGTAACCTCTTCTCTGAGCCAAATCCGTATTTCAAAGCACCACTTGATAACATCAGTACTTCTTTAGGACTACCAGTCAGTATCTTATGGCTTTACTCAGCCTGTCACATCCAGGCCATAAGCGCCCGAACAACATTCTTCTGAGGCCTGCGATAATCAGAATCAAGAAGGATGAAACGTTTGGTTTATTGCGACTTCTTAACAAATGGCATTTACAGGCAAGAGAAATATATGATAAAGGCAATAGCAGAATGGGTAACAGACACAAAAGTTGTTCGGCTTGTAAGAGTCATTCAGTGCAAAGATGAAAGAAAGATGCGACAGAAACTTTGTCGACAGGTTAGCATGGAATGCAGCAAGCCATCTTCCAGCTAAAGTATCTCCATGGTTTGACATTCCACATAAGGACGGTCCTTACATCCAGATGTTTAAGGACTTTACGCAGACAGATGGCCTTCCTGGAGTAAAGATTCAAAAGTAAGTCACCATAATGTTTCTGAAGAAAATTAATTACCAATAAGAATAAATTGTCTAAAAACAGTTATAATGCTCAAGAGTGGATGATTTTTTCCTTAAAATTCTGCACAGAATGAGATGTGTTTATGGGATCAGTCGGTTGGTTGTAGCGTGGACAGACTCAGGACTTGCCTAGTATGGGCCAATAAGCCTCTTGCAGTGTCCTCACTTCTTATGTTCTTATGAGATCTTCAATTT
>JAUUDW010466363.1:0-12474 GCA_032361385.1 Panulirus guttatus | reverse complement strand
GCTGTACGTCCTGTACGTACCCAAGGCGGTGAGGGAGATGCCACGGGGCGTCCGTGAGGACGCCAGGACCCCCCGCGCGCCTGGACATCTTGGCGAGATCCTTTATATCTCGGGAAGACGATCCCCCTGCCATCTCTCTCTCTCTCTCTCTCATTCTCATTCTCTCTCTCTCTCTCTCTCTCTCGAGCAGCCTCCACTTTCCCTCCTCCAACACTCCACCACCACCGCCAGCCAGCCAGTTCCCCTCTCTATCATCTCCCGGGGGTCAATCACCAACATGTATACGTCCGTCACTCCTTCGGCAGCAGTTACCACTGTCATCCAACGTCGCCGGCGTTACCTGACTCCGCCCGCAAGCGGTAACGCCGCATGCGACGTGCAAGGAAGCACCCTCGCCGAGGCTGTACCTTCTGTCAGGGGACGGGATGTGGACAGCATCATCGAGGACCTTACCGTCCTACAGGGAACCCACCTTACCCTTCTCCCGCGTGGAGTGGGGTCTAGTAGCAGCAGATGCCCCATTAAAGAGGTCCTGAGGTTACTTAATGGTAATAATCTGTCTTTTTGTTCTCCAACACCCGTCCCTCTCCAACCCTAACACCACACCGTCCTCACTTCCCTACCAACGTCTCTCCAACACCAGCAGGCCCCTCCTCCCTTTCTCACAGCCTCCCCATCAGCCTCCAACACCTGAGCCAAACGTGTCGACCGAAATAGAGGCGTTTCCAGTGAGTTGTGGCTCGAGGGAATTCTGTGCGGCAGCAGGACCGACGCCCTATGGGGGTGGCACGAGTGCAGCGGCAGGACCGCCGCCCTACTGTGGCGGCTCACTATAGCGGCAGGACCGCCACTCTGTGGTGATGGTGGTATAGTGTACCGGCAGTACGTGATTGTGTGTACGGCAGGAGGGGACAAGGAACATGCTATAATAAAGGGCAGAAGAAACGACGGGTATCATTCCCCTCGCTATAGCCTTCACAGTAGAACCACTGTTTCTACATGGAACACGCACCGTGGGATCAAACATAGGAAAATCTACGACATGCTTCGCCACTTACCAAAGCAGGCCATCACAAGCCCCTGAGAATTAGAATTCTATGCGTCTGACCATGACAGAATGAAAGACTAGCGAACTAGTTAATGCAAAATAATCAATAATGTAAAGTGAATAACTACTACTTAATGAACCCCAAACACCTGATGAGAAAGCACGAGATATTTGTCTTACTTCTGGCAAATCGACCCAGACAGTGGCCGCGTTTGGCTCACGTTACCGGGAAGATTGAGGAGGAAAGCTGCGCGTCGTGTGACACAGGGACCTGCCGCGGCCGGCGAGGGAGGACCTACACGGCGGAGAAAAGTTAATACAATTGTTTTCCAAGGCTCGGCCCTGCAGGCGCTCTCCTACCCCCAATCCCCTGGGACGTGCCGAAGGGGAACCCTCTCTCCTCCATGCTAAACCGTGCTAGGGGGGAGCAGCTGTGAGGAGGGGATGGCAGATGGAGGTTTGGGGGTGAATACGGTTACGAACGTGAAGTGTTTGGGTCAGTAGGGTGAGAGGGATGCAAGAGATGGTATAGGGAAGTATATGCAGCGGTTTCACAGCTAAAGGTTAGTTGGTTGGTTATTGGTTGGGCTTCAGACCTAATCCACTTCCAGGGACGCTTATGCGGTCATGGTCAAGCTATAACCACCACACGAAACACGAAAGAATCTTGAATACCACTTACAACAAGCAATATATATACAGAGTAAGGAGCGGTAACAATGTAGAGGAGAGTAGACGTAGATACAGCATGGAACGGTAACCAAAGATAAAACAGAAAACAGATATAGATACTGCATGGAACAGTCGTAGTAAATACAACAGAAGCAGAGACAAAAAAGACAGTTGTAGAGACTACAGCGGTAGGTACAGCAACATAATGTAGCAGCAGATTACAGGGCGGCACAAGAGTAGCAGAAGCAGCCGAGGATTTCCATGAATACAGCTGAGGTCAGCAACAGTAGCAGTAACTACAATCTAAAACAGCAGCGGCAAAGAAAAGAACGTCAACAGCGCACAAAACGAGAGGGGAACAGCACAGGACACATCGGAGTACAGCAGTGCCATACATGCAAGGAACCAGGGGTCAGTAGTGTGCGACATGGCGTATACATGAAGGGCTGGCAGCGGTAGGAACAGGTAGGGAAAGTATAGCAGGAGACACGGAAGAGGACTGCAGCAGGTGAAGACACATCAGGGAATAAGTCCCCTCACAGTCGGGCCATCATACTCAAAAAGGTCGTATCGCCGTGCTCAAGGGGCGTACCGTCTTGCTTCAAGCCCTCAAGACGTCGCACATCCGGAGGAAGTTCTCCCTGGACGCCGGTAGACGGTACGGGCTGAGTTACCGTCCCAGGTCGGACGTTCCATCTGTTCGTCTGGGATCTGCCAGACGGTATTAGAGCTGTCACACCGAAGACACAGGAGAGAGAGATCTCTCGCGAGAGGTTCTGCAAGGCCGTTGATCTCGACTCGGAAGTTTTTTAAGGCTATGCACAAAGACTCCACGAAGGACGCAGACAAAGCGCCTGCAGCCTGCCTGAAAGTGGGGGATCACAGCACCGCACCCCAGTCTGGCGTTCCTGGCCCATATCGAAGAAAGCCTTGGTCCTCGGTAGTGCCAGGGGATGAGGGGTTCACTCACCCCACGTCCTCGCCTGCTCGAGGCATATCTGTGCAAACCTGGAAAATATGTGTCGGTGATCTTTTTCCAATTACCCTGTGTAGGGGACAGCGATGTGTCTGTGATACTGCTGCTCTGATGATGTTTGTCCTTCACGTTCCAGTGAATTCTTCGCCTTGCTGCTCTTTTCATACAAGGAAAATTTACGTATTTCTATTACTGATTCTTCATTTTCAATTACTGTTAACGGTAATTGTGGTTGCACTGGTCCGTCCAACTACCCCGCTCCCGTTCTACGGGAGTCCTGCACCACGCCGTAGACCTTCCCTTCATCATGTATTCATAGGGGCACCCCAGCCCCTGACGACGTCTTGTGGTAAGAACAAGTGAGAATAATAGGGTGTTCTGCGCCTCTCGCGTCCATTCCTCCCAGGAGCGTGGTCAAGGGCTGGTCCGCCCGCCCGCAGTCTGTTGAGTGGACGACAAAGTCACCCATGAGTGCGACGGTACGGGTGGGTCTTCAGCACGATGGTACGACCCTTAGGCCTGGACTCGTACCGTCGCACTCAAAGATCGTATCGTTGTAACTCAAGGGTCGCACACACCGTCGTGTTCGAGGGTAACAAACTAACCAGCCTGCGACCCACGAATGAACCTGAAACGACACTACGCACTGCCGGGCGTCGGGCATATTCCCGAAACGGACGAGAGAGCTCCGAGTGGAGCAAGAGATATATATATACACACACACCAATTCCAGTACCCTCCCCAGACGGGCATGGAAACGCCGCCGACAACTGCCACCCCCCCCTCCCCCCCGCCAGTCTGCCCAACGTAAAATACACCCGGTGTGTGGGTCCAGACCTATATAGCTCTCGCGAGGTAAGCACCGACCCGCACGAAAAGTGGGGCTAGAGTCTAAGGCTACAGGAGACACGACGGCGACCCATACTGGGAAGGCAGCTCGAAGTTCTAAGGCTATCAGTTGGTGATAATCCTCTTGGCGGCGTAGTATTTTCATGAACACAGCACATAAACTCCTGTTTCGAGTAAACGTAAAACGTCCATCCTCGTACGAAATTGTCTTTTTCATTGGCGAATGCTCCAGGAGGTGGTCGATATTCTCTCTCTCTTTCTCTCTCCCTTTTCCCTGCCACGGTTTGTTTAACTCCGACATTCCTCGTCAATGCGGCATTTAGTTCCCCAGTCACTAGGGCTTCCAGAGTGCCTCCCGGAACATTGCTTCCCACGCTGAGCCAAGAAAGACATGGAGTCTTAAATGGACATCATCTCATCATCTTCTGTTGTTATGTTGACACATGAGGCATACTCCCCGCTCCTGTTGACTCTGGTTTGTTCCTGCTGTTTCTTTTGTGTCCATCTGCTGCTGCTTCTTCAGCTGTTGCTGCTGCCTCGTGCTGTATCTGTTGCAGCCCTCAATTGTTTCAGCTGAAGTCTCACGTATCTATCGGCTCTACCTGTTGCTTTACAAGCTCATGTATCCTGCTGTACTCAAAGCAGCTGTACCCTAAACTCCGGCATGCTTCAGTAATCTTCAGTTTTAGATTTATTTGCTACTGGCCCTTTCTGTGTCCGGACGCCGTCTCTTGCTGTGTCTACAGTCACTGTCTCTTGTCTTCAGCTGTTCCCCTTCTGTGTTATCTCTTCGTTTTCTGAGTCTCCCGCGTATGTCAGCTTCCACTGTGCTATTTCCATCTCTCCTACTACATCACCGTCCGCATTTTGTGAGGCTACGACTTTCCTTTGTGCAGCAAAGTCTTATTTCGATACATCTCAATATTTCTGATGGTCTCTCCTCAATGGTGCTCAGCGAGCGTGTGTGTGTGTGTGTGTGTGTGTGTGTGTGTGTGTGTGTGTGTGTGTATGTGTGTGCAGAAAGGCGATCATTCTTCAACGAGGTGGTGCGTTCTGGGATATCGTCAGGTCGTTACTCTTCTTCACCTGCTTCTGCACCCCAGCTTTTACCTTCCTCCTGCTAGACCCAGAGGGTACACACGTAAAGTAAATAAAAATAACAACAAAAGAAACATTGGAGGAGCGACAGAAAACAGCACATGCAATTCGATTGACGGCAAGAGGTTGCTACAGTTTGGAGCGCACCGCCTAACCAGAAACGTTACAACAGTCACGGGAAATAAGCGTGATCATTTGTCGACATCGTCCAGTCCTGAGGAGAACTGAGACCCACCAGTGCCATGGAAACTGAACCTCGGACCAGCAGCTCGCCCTGGGTGAACTCCCAGCTGGGGGCGACCTCTACTTCCAGGTCACACCCGAGGAGACCTATCGATCTAATTCCGCAACAAAGTCGAGGATGACGTACGAGGACATGAATCACACAATGTGTTCCCTGTCGCAAGATATGATAAATATTTCGAGTCTCTAATTTTTTTAACACTTTCCTCACATCTCGTCAGACCGACCATGAATCAGACCAGCGTCACTTTAAGCTTCTGAGAAACTGCGTGCATGAAAGATTAAGCTTTGCGACCCCCACTGTCCCCTCTATCACGAAGCTTAATGTTGCTTGATGGGGGACGGAAGGGATTTTCACGACCGCTGGCAGCCCACACTCTGGTTCCCCTGAATCTCTGGGGTTCAGTTAAAACGCTTGCGAATCACTACGAACCAAGCTGGTCTGATGGCATCAGTGATATACCTTATCTTAACCAAGTGATGATGGCTGCCATGGATCGTGATAGAGGAACAAATCAACGCCACACCATACGAACGTCAAGTAATCCAAGTTTAATTAAGTGACCGACAGGAGCAACACTCCCAGACTTCGAGGATTATGACAGAGTAAACCTTAAGAGGAAGAAAGGCCAAACGCTGAGTAATTTCTGACGGATGCCAATAATAAGGGTTTAACCACTGGGCGAAGTCAAGCACGGATGGGAAAGCAAGCGAGCAAGCAAGCAGAAAAAAACAGTCTTCACAATCCACACTACATCGTCCGCCTGACAACATTTCCCGTGTGTATGTAAACGTACTGAAAATGAAATATAAAATAAATTTCATTCAGACATCATATAATGTATGTACGATGTCCTGTAGCACTATAGCCTACACAAAAACACATAACGCGAGCAAATTGACATAGCACGGTGGTGAAGCTAAGGGAAGCCAATCTGTCAGTAGACATGCACCATACAGAAACCTACAGCTGATTTAAGTCACTAGTCTCATCACTAGCAGCGACAGACCCACTACAGAATGAGCCCCTGAAGCGAGTCTGCTTTTAAATCGATCTGAACGCATGCGAACTCGTCTGATATCTACGTCTACCTAAGTATTACTAGAGACCAGGAAAAGAAAAAAAGAATATGGAATACAAAGTGGGTAATTATGGTGAGTTTATCAACATTACTATTAAAAAATATTGGAAAAGGTACTTATAATGCAGACATACACTGCAATCGTCACAGGCCCGTGCCTCCTGCCTCAATCCAGGACTGGAAGCATGAAGTAAAGAGGAATACGAAGGTGAACGGCTCGCAAACGGAGACAGATGAGTAAACAGAGAAGAGAGACAGTGTAACAGAGGAGGTGGGTGTGCGGGGAGGGTCCTGAAACCTGCACTGAGAGGCGGCAGGTGCGGCCAACAGCGTGGCGGGAGCGGCTACATTCCCCAGTTAATTAGAGGTGGTGAGGCGCCTGCCTGGCAATATTGTGCGGGAGGGGCCCTCCTGACCCGCCTCACTCACACCGCCCAACCTCCATCAACACACCACCCGACTCGCCAACGACACTCCACCGCTGACCTCACCAAACGACCCTGCACACCAACACGCGTCACCAGCAGCAACCAACGCCTCCCTCACCCTCGACGCTATCGGACGGTCACCATCAGCCACGACCTCACCTCTGACCCTAGACACTATCGCCAACCGTTGCCACAGGGCGCCACCGTCTCCCTCACTGACCGGCACCCCCTCAACCTCCTCACACAGGACACTGTCGTAAAGGACTCCACCCACCTACTGCCCCCAAATACCAGACTTGCCACACTCTTTTCTTTCTCACCACCACGACAAGAAACACTCGCTCACATCCCCGATATACAACGCCACACAATCACACGTCCTACTTCTTTTCTTGAGTCAAGGTAAAAAAGAAAACACACACACACACATACACACACACAAGAAAAACTAACACAGGAGGTCTGTGTGGTGAGAGCACCGCATTTCGACGGTTCCTGAAGCGGCACATCTGCCGCCGTAAATTGACTTGATTTCCTCCGGACGTTTTTCCCGCACGAACACTGCAAACGTTTATGAGACGTGACGTAAAGAAAAAAAAAACTATAAGGTCTAACATCCACGTTCGTTCTTCCCCTCTCTTGCTCCCGCAGGGGAGCAGAATCCCCTACAGGACTACACAACGTGTTGAATACCTAGACCAGTCTTCCTCCATTACGTATTTCCATTGATCCACATCGACTCAGGGCCTAAGGTTTAGGAGCCTCCAACACCGTCGGGAACGATCTCAGCCCCGACGCCACGCCCCGGAGCGGCGCCGGGAGAGGTCAGAGGTCAAACCCGTACGTAATAACAGGCTCGGTGGCACTCTCATCGCGCGGAGGCACGCATCGCCCCGAGATTAATCAACAGGCTTACGGAGGAAAAAATATGGACCCCGCCCGACACTGGATGAGCGTTGACATGCCAGGCCTTCACAAGCCAGCCGGCTGCCCAGACTATGCTGCTGCTGCCGCTGCTGCCGATGTTTTGGGTTTCCGCACTGCCGTTCCTCTTTCAGCTTCAGCATTCCCAAAGCTGTTTTTATAAAGCTTCTGCGATGCTATTGCTTATTCGAGTTTTGCAGTGCTAATGGTGTATGAACTTTTTGCATTACTGCTGTAGCTGGTTTAGCTTCGGCACTGCGGCTGTTTTTCGCTGACTTAGCTTCTGCATTGATGCTGTTTCTGGTCTACCTTCTGGATTGCTGCTGGGGCTGATATAGCTTTTGTATTGGTGCTGCTGCTGCTGTTTTAGCTTCTGCATTGCTGCTGTGGCTGATATAACATCTTCATTGCTGCTGCTGCTGCTGCTACTGTTTTAGCTTCTACATTGCTGCTGCTACTGTTTTAGCTTCTGCATTGCTGCTGCTGCTGTTTCAGCTTCTGCATTGCTGCTGCTGCTGTTTTGACCTCTGCATTGCTGCTGTGGCTGATATAACATCTTCATTGCTGCTGCTGCTGCTACTGTTTTAGCTTCTGCATTGCTGCTGCTGCTGTTTCAGCTTTTGCAGTGCTGCTGCTGCTGCTGTTTCAGCTTTTGCAGTGCTGCTGCTGCTGCTGCTTTAGCTTCTGCATTGCTGCTGTTGCTAGTGCTGTTCTTTTAGCTTCTACATTGCTGCTGATCTAGCTTCAGCAACTTCAGCTTCTGCATTGCTGCATTCTTCGTCTTTATTTTTTTCTCCTTCCTTACGGGCGACTTGTGGGCACATTAACGCCAATGGCGTCCCGCTGTTCCTGTAAGGGTTCACCGCGATGTTTATTCCAACGTTAACGGCACAGCACTTGGGGTTATGGCCTCGGCTGCCTCGTTGGGGTTCTTTAGGCGCTACTCCTCCGCTAGTCCAAGCGGACCGTGTTCGAAGAATGATCCTCTTTTTTTCTTTCTGGTGGCTGTATCCTCCCTGCCTGTATTCCTGTAGTGGCTGTATCTTTTTCGGGAGAATGAAGCCATTACGGGTGGTTATGTCTCAGGCTGTAATACTGGTGGTTCTTTTTCTCGTACAACGGCCATAATTTCGGTGGCTCTATTCTTAAAGTCTTTAATCCATGAAGAGCGTATTCTTAGGAGGCTGTCATTACTGTACCAGCTGTATTTCAGGTGACTGTATTCCAGCTTCTAACCTCGTCTGCTGCAATCTTTACAACAACACTTTTCAAAGACTCCCTTCCTGTGTAGTTAAGCTGATAAGTACTGTATTTTCACGGGTTGTATTCTTGTATTGTACTCTTGGTGGTGAAGGGGGAAGAGGGGGGTGGGGGGGGTGAGGGACTTCCCGGTCGTAGGCCAGTCGGTTGTATTACTCACGGTCACGTGACTACGTACACGGTGCTGATCTTTAACCACCTTAAAGGTCAGGTCAAAGGCCAGGTCATCATGCCCGTGGTTCCTCGAGCGACAGGATCCGCGACTCTCAGGTATGGTGACGTGACCTTTAACCTTATTCTTATGGGTTGGGGCTCTCCATAGCAAAGGTCACCGGGGGGTCACAGCACAGGTCACCCACCAGCGGCAGCGGTCAGGTCTCCTGCCAGCCTAGTCTGGTCTCCTGACCACAGACGCGACCAAGCTGACGATCACGTTTGACAAGACAAGACAGTGGGAGGGGAAAAGGACACGAAGACTATTTACGATGATATATCCTGACGAGGAGGAGGAGGACGACGACTACGACGGGGATGAGCATGTTGAAGACGACGAGGAGAACAAAAGGGACGAAAACAATGGAGATCAGGAGAACAATACGAACAAAACACTCGAGTACACGAACAATGCCTACTTAAATGGCCCTCTATGGCTCCCTAAAGCAAAGCTCCCTTTATTATCCTCGTTCCATTAATCACATAATATCCATTAAGGAGAGAAATGTCTATACTCGTCCACGTACTTAAAATGTTTTAGAAAGGTTGAGTAAAATGAAAGCGCTTCGGGCAGTATTTACAGCACAAAGGTAGTGATTAAGGCGACAAAAGCATGGCCCCATGATTCTCAGGCGGTCCCATGATTCTAAAATGAATCCACCCACGATTCTAAAGTGGTCCCATGATTCTAAAAGAGCCCCAGATTCTAGAATGCTAAAGGCTTTAGTTCCAGCACCTGCTGAGTACGTGGAAATGTTCAGTCCTTGCGGCTCTGTGGTTAAATAACTCTTAAAATTGATAACAACACCACAGCGGCGGCGGTAAAAGAGAAAGAGAGAGAGAGAGAGAGAGAGAGAGAGAGAGAGAGAGAGAGAGATTGTGGGTGGGGGAAGGAAGACCACTCAAGGACCTTGCGAGGTCTTTGGCTCCCCTTGGGACCACAGTAGGCAGGGACCAGCATGCACCAGACAGGTGGATGAAGGCAGGAGTCATTCCTTCCCCCGATGACCTTACGATACAAGCCGCCATTACCAATCACCCCTCCTCCCCTCCCCTGCGCCTGCATCGCTCCAGTCCTTTCACCTACCCGCGTTACCACAATCTCTCGACAATCCCAGCACCACGATCACTCCAGCTCCGTCATACCTCAATCTCCTGCACCACCACCACCATAATCCCTCCCACTCCAGCACCAACACAGACACACCCCGTTCTTCTCCCTCTCCTCACCGCCAACCATTCCGCTCATGGCTTTAACTGTTCTCAACTCTCACTCCAGTGACACTAGCCAGAGCCTTCTCAACTGGCCAGCACTTGCCCTGGGTGAGCGATGCCGGCCGGCAATTAACCCTGGCCTAGAGATAACGATTGACGCCAACGACCTCTCCCCTCCCTCCCCACAGCTGCTGATGCTGCTGCACCTCCTCCAGATGAAGGCAGGGAGCTCAGGCCTGAATCACCATCATGTTCAACGAGAAAACGGCATCATCTACTGACGAACGCAATGTGTCTCCTTACGTTATCATCACGCGTCAATCATGTTTGCTATGGATGGAGACATCACCACACCCTGTAAGCTGATTAATGAAAAGGAGACGCAAAAAACATCGTGGGAAATCAGTGTCGCCCTCGACATAACAACCTTTCGAACAAATTACCGTAAATGACCCTTCCTGGAGGAGATGAGTCGTGTTTACGGGTTTAATAACCCTGCTTAAGACAATAAAGCCCCCCACTCAGCCCCTCTCCCCTCCTCGACAAAAGACCTGAGCCTGAGTCTGGCACATTCAGGGGCGCCCCTGAAGGCCTCTTTAGCCAGGCTCAGAGTGAGGGGGCGTAACGCGGCTCCCCACTCCCTCTAACACAATCAGCCGGGCTGGGTGACACCATCACACTCATATTGACAACCGTTTCTGAAAAAAGGGAGGAGAGAAAATGTAAATTTTCCACAAGACGGATCGGTGACGTGCAACGCCCACCAGCTCGAAGGATAGGAGGGAGGAAGGCGAGCGGGAAGGGAGTCGGTAGTGTAAGGAGAAAGGGAGCAAGGGAGGGGTACTGCCCCTTCCATCCGATAATCCCCAACTAACAACTAAGTTACTGGCCCGAGCGACAGTCCACTTTAAGCCCCTGGTGGTGCTATGACGCAGGGCAAGTGAGGGAGAGAGGAGGTGGTGGTAAATCTACGGCAGGTTAGGGGTGAGGGAGGCTGTCGGAGGGAGTGTGCTGAGGGGCGGCCGCCAGGATGTGGAATGCTGAGCGGAGAGGGGGGCGGGGACACACGTGGGATGGCATCAGTAGCACGGAGATGACATTATGGAGGCGACTGTCCGGGGGTCAAACGCAGTTAAGGTGTGTGGTGGGTAGGGAGGGCGCGGAGCCGAGCGGTAAGCTGGCAAATCTAATATAGATATCTGTCGGTAAGGTCAAGCATATGCCAGTCCCGGGATCCCCATCGCCTCCTCCTCCCGTTACTCACACGATGCGCTCAAGAGGCATCAGAACCCATCGCCACGTCTGTAATGCACTCCTACTCCTCAAATCCCATCACATCAACCGCCTTCCTACTCATCTTCCCCCATCAACTCTCACACCCTCCTCTTCCTCTTCGAGAACTCAGGGACGTAGCGGCGGATGAGAAGCCACCAGGGGAAGGAGCATGCCCCGCTCGCTATCTTACGCAGTTAATGGAACCTAACTGAATACACCAATTCCATCCCCCTAAACCCCGAAAACGACGATTTCCCCCAAATTTACCGGGCAATTTCCTCCCCACAGCTCAGAAATCCCGGGGACTTTATGGCCAATTTCGGAGATGAGTCCTAATTTTCATAATTTCTTTCGCTAATGAATCTCGAGCCTCAATCCTGCGAATGCTTCAGCGTTAGGTACACCAGAGGGCATCACGGGGACTCACCTGACGATGACGGGCTTCTCGGAGCCGGCGACAAAGCCGAAGCCCATCTCGGGGTCCCGGACGAGGTCAATCTGGCGAGGCTGAGGCGGCTCGTCCAAGAAGTCCTTCCGCGGATCCTCGTACGTGGTCGTCTTGTTCAGGTGGCTGCAAGAAACACACAGGTGGTGAGGGAACTGTTCAGGTGGTTGTAACAAACACACAGATGGTGAGGGGATTGTTCAGGTGGCTCTAACAAACACACAGGTGGTGAGGGAATTGTTCAGGTGGCTCTAATAAACACACTGGTGCCTGTGAGGGAACTGTTCAGGAGGCTGTATCAAACGCACAGGTGGTTGTGAGGAAACTGTTCAGGTGGTTCTAACAAACACACAGGTGGTGAGGGAACTGTTCAGGTGGCTGTAACAAACACACAGGTGGCTGTGAGGGAACTGTTCAGGAGGTTGTAACAAACACACAGATGGTGAGGGAATTATTCAGGTGGCTCTAACAAACACACAGATGGTTGTGAGGAAACTGCTCAGGTGTCTATGGCAAACAGGAACTGTTCAGCCAGATGGCTGCACTAAAGGCATGGGAACTGCAGCCGCAAAAAAAGCACAAAATCACAGTGGGACATTTTAAGCATCGGCAACAGAGGCAAGTGGGTAAACAAACCTTCCCACACCATGATTCTGGAGGCCGATCTAACCTCTGCAACTTTGTACGGAACCAACTTATTTATTCACTGGCCGGAAACACCTGTCCGAACGTTTGCCTAACGACTG
>JAUUDW010466253.1:0-12474 GCA_032361385.1 Panulirus guttatus | reverse complement strand
CCATCCCGGCATAAATTGTCGTGAAACAGACGAGTCACGTAATGAGAGTCGAACATGTATTACTGTTAATGACCATGACACGGTGTTATGACACGGCCATATGCAATGCGATGCGCAATGACGCAGGTGATGAAATTTGATCGTCGAGATGACGAGAGTGAATGCTTCACTCATAGCTATGTGCGAGGCCTCTCTGTCATGCAGATGTCAGTAGTAATTTACAACAGCTGTTTATACAGGAAATATAGATTATTCATCGAGGTTGATAGAGTAGTACCAAACAGTGCTGGTGAAACAGAACAACAGTTGATGTTAGTATGATACATCAGTTGCCTAAGGGATGAGATGTGTATACTCTTGAGCAAAGATGTTATAACATACTCTTTTATCTGGGACTGATCAGCAGGTTGCAGGTGCTTGTTGCATACATAGAAGGAAGTCTTGCATTTGTTTCAGACATGAATGACCTCTGCAATGATCTTCTTACTTGGTATTTCATGACTATGTGGCAATCGATAGCCAATAAATCTAATGACACAAGTACAGCCTCCTCATAGCTGCAAGTTATTGTGTTATCCTGTTCGAAGGATATGACAATAACCTGTTGTTTGTGTTTAGTCTATCGAGGTACGTCCCTCAGGTCTTTAGGATCTGTTCAGGATATTAGGATCAACATCTGTGTTAGAGAAAATCTAATCTATATTTCCTGATAGTGACGCTTTATCGGATACGAGTGTCATTGTGCGCGAACACTCAAAAGTTATGTCTACTTCTTCGTGATGACACCTCAGGAAAGCTTATATTTACGAACGAGACGATATGAGGAAGACTATCAACAAAAATAATCTTAACAGATTTATTGAGGGTCATTCGACACTATGGAGTCGATTTTAGAAACAGTAGCTTGGTCAGGTTTCTCGATTTTCTGGACTTTGCAAGGGGTCACAAAGCTTGGCTTGGAATTCAGGGAGCGTATTATCAGAGGCCTCATGTATACTAGTTATGCTGGGTACTTCTGTAATGAAGGAGAGTGACCCATATGATCTTTAAGATCTCTGCCGGAGTTTCTTTCAGAATTAAGGAAATTGAAAGTATAGATTTCAGCAGTGATTATAAGAGAGTCTATGTTGCTATCTTTCGGGATCAGTTTGCGTTCATTACGTCTAGCTTCTACTCACAAAGACGATCATCAGCCTGCTCTGAGTAAATGAATAGACGGATAAATAGATAAAACATTCTACTCGAAGAATCTCAGGAATTCAACCAGGGTCCTTCCCTTGGTCTAGCCAGTAAAAGACGTGTCTCTTCATTTCCTGCAGCAGCAGTGTGTGGGGGAGAGAAATCAAACATTCCTGGCATCGTTCTCTTGGTATATGTATTGGCTGTAAAGTCACAGCAACTTCTCTCGTCTGCTGGTGTTTTAGAAAGAGAGGTCACAAAATTCCACAGGCGTTTTTCACCGCCCTGCGGCATACAGAGTATACAGTTCACATGAAAGTTGAATGATTGAAGAGAATGAATAATGGTCGAATATGATGCATATTCTTCAATAAAACTGTCAGCAATCTGGATCTGATTCCATATAACTTTCAGGTATGTCATGTTATGTGTGTCACTAAGAGGGATGGATTATTGTCCACTGATCGTTATGATTTAATAACGAAGTTGCTCTTTATGGTTCGACAAAGAAGATTAGATTACAAGTGTGACTTAGATAACGTTGAGTGTCCAGCATTTATGCAACGGATTATTCAATCGAGCTAAAAGTGAAGAGACACACGAGCCTAGTCACTCTCGTGGCTATAATGACCTTGGTAATTACTGTACATCAGAACAACATCTCTCTCTCTCTCTCTCTCTCTCTCTCTCTCTCTCTCTCTCTCTCTCTCTCTCTCTCTCTCTCTCTCTCTCTCTCTTGGAAGACCAGTCTTGGTTGCACGTTACAGATACTGCATTGTCAACACTATTGTAATGGTGGAGAGATAGCAGTTCCAGGCTGTAGTCCGACACTACAGTCATCTGGGGCAATATCTCCCAGCGTTTCCCGCTTCCTTCCCTTGGGGTCTTCCTAGAACAGTATAGCTCTCTCCGATGGAGCTTCGCATCCTGTTGGAACATTACACTACGTAATTCGGGCTCCTGAACACAATCAGTAATGATTCGACCAAAATTAGATGTAATTAAAAGATCAACTCTACTTGTGAATCACAGAATGTAATCACGATGTGCAATGACACACACACACACACAAATACATACACACACACTACGCGGAGGCATATGTACATAAAAGCACATAGATATGTGGAAGTTTGTAGCCAGGAAGTATGTATTTCGGGAGGCTTAGAAACTTGCTGACAAGGAGATATTCAGTGAGGTATTCATCACAGGTCGCAGACCGGGGGAAGAACGAGAGGGGAGTAAAGAATAAGTAAAATGAAAGAAACTGGAGACACCAAAAGAGGCAGGAGAGCAGAGCAGCCACACCCCTACACTAGAGAGGTCAGTAATATTGAGTGGTACGAAAACTGATGATAATGTAAAAAAACCCGACTTGTAGTAAACAGAAAAGACTTGGAGTTCAAGGACCGTATCAGGGAAAACAGATCTGATGCAAATGGAGTAGAGAACAAAATTTACTAAAGAGATACGATTTAACTTGATCTATCCAGATGGATTCTTAATGGAAAAGAAGGGAAGAGAGAAATGAGAAGGAATGGGATTGATTCTCTTAATAAATGACAGCATTAAGTGTCAAGAAATCATTTATCGATGACCTTTTCAAAAAGTATACAGTGAGAAGAGCAACTGTAGGAAAGATTTGCTTCCTGGCTTTAGCAATACATAATCCTCCTTTGACAAACCAGTATAGATATCTACATAATGATAACAATGATGGAACAGTTATGATAGTGCAAGATGCAGCATTGCTCTTCTTGATCGATGGTGACGACTTGCAAGAAGGACTGGGGTCGCACCCGAATATGTTTACATATGAAGCCAAAGACATGGGGAAGCAAACAGTGATGGAGATTGAATCGAGTTCCTGACATATGTTAGATGAAATTCAGGTCCAAGATGCAAAGTAATGAGGAAGAAACGCAGTAAAACTTACATACGAACATCATTTAATTGGTTATAAGCTTCACAGATCTGTATTTACGTGAGACCTGTCGCCAGTCCTCCACCTCAGATAAATTGCAACTAAGCAGCTAACAAACTAACTTAAAAACTAGTTAACTAAATGATGCACATCTAGTGAAACCAATGCGCGGACGGAGGCCTCACCTGAGCGTTCTGTGGACTTTCGTAATCTTTGCGGATTTGATAAGGCTCCATTATCATCATTACGGTCATAATCTTTGTATACGTTTATTCATCTAGTGTGTCCGATTCTCATTCATCTTGGCAATTTCTCCCCATAAGCCATTTACGGCGATAAACGAGACTACTGCGATACTCGCTGGAAATCTATTAAACTGTTGAGAACAATCCCGCCTCTAAAGCCAGTATCCATCAGCCTGAAACTCATCCCAGCTTCGATTTCACATACCTCCTGCGTTTCGTTCAAATGATGTCAAATCCTCTGCCAGAAAATATATTCTATCAGGGTTGAAGCTCAATCTGGCCCTGTGTTTACAAAGTATGTAGGACGCGCTTGCAATATCCTGCCCTCCTATTGCTCACCAATTGTTTGCAAAGTCGCTGCCCCTCACTTTTCTCATTTATTCTTTCCCTTTTTCTATTTCATTCTTTTTCACCCGCCGGATCTTCTCTAGGTCGAGGTGCCCTTTACATAGCTGCTCTGATGTGCACTGAACCCCTCTGTACCACACTTAAAAGTCTCCTGCTCCCTCATACACTCTTTCCTCCCTCTTGCAACCATGTCCACCTCAGGAGGAGTCTGTAAGCTTCCTCGTAACTCTCTTGCTTGTGCTTCACCTCCTCTCTCTTACGGTTTCCTCCCTCCATCTCACCGTTCCCCTGACTAGCTTTGACTTCCCTCTTCCAACCTGATGCTCCTCCCCTTTACATTTTTCTCTTTTATATTACACTCTCTTGTCCCCTTATACACGAACTTGCTCTCTCTTACAGTTCCCTTGCTCCCTTATACAGTCTCCTCTCCCTGTTGCAGACCCCCTGTTCCCTTATACAGTCCCCTGCTATTAGTTACAGTCTCCTCTTCTCCCTCTTATGGTTCCTTCTCTCACGTACAGTCCACTGTTCTCCCTTACAGTCTCTTGTCCTTCATTTGGCTCCCTCTCATTCTCAAGCCCTTACGTCATTTATACAGTTATCAGACTCGTAGCGTCTTTGTGGTATATAGACACTTCCAGCCTTAAAGGAAAATATTAGAGTTATGTTTACATCTATGATGGAACGAATGCATATTAGTATATCGTCTAATTTACATGATTCATCGTGTAATAGTTTCTTGCCATGTATACCTTATGAAGAAGAGCCAGGGACATTCTTCAGTAAACAATCTAATCTAAATAAAGTCACAATTTAGCGCATCATACACCAAGGCAGCCACATTTATGGAGATCAAGTTCTTGTTTTATGGGTGCGTTGACACCACAGGTCAAGAGCATTCCTGGAAAGGCAAAGGCTAAAATGTAATAAAAGTAACTCAGGCACGGAAGATTTCTCCGAGTAATTTCTTTCGTATTGTCTGGGAGTTTCTTCCATCTAGGCCTCTAGCCACACTTCTGATCACTTCGCTTGCCTTATCAATGTGGCTCTGGCAACCAGAACCTTTTTATATCTATTTCTGGTGAACAACATATACCGTACAATCAAGATTATATATTCACTTTTAAAAAGGTCAAATATGGATTTTGTTTTTGTCGTCGCGATCTTTGATGATAGTTGGGGGGCATGTTTGCATAAAACATTATCAATTAAAAAAGTTGATTGCCTTCATTATTCAGTGTTTACGAGGAGGTGAAAAATCAAGTGAAGCTCTCGGCGATATTAAAGTGAGTGGTACGTGCGTTTTGCATCATTTATTTACACACTTTTATAACTGGCATGAACGGCCTCTATGGACTTATGAGGATTGAATTGGTTAAGCTAAGATAAACACGACCTAAAGAGACCTGATTCTGTAATAGCAGTGGAGAGCAGAGGAACCATTTCATAATGTCTGTTGATATAAGCTGAGTAATGTATATATCTAAACTAAGTGCCACATTACCACACTCTAACTCACGTTATAACTCATATATCATGCATTATAACTACCTGTCACATCATTATACTGTATAACTAATATCATAACCAGCTTTTTTTTTCATGGTACTTCATATCATACATTATAACTAGTTATCAATTTAAGTGACTTTATAACAAGCTGTCATTTCATCATTCTGTGTAATGTATCATACGTTATAACTAGCTTCCACATTATCATGCTGCATAATTGGCAGTTTTCAATGTTTTCTGAATGCAGTTATCCTACATTATACTACATACAGTACCTTTAGGCAAACACAGGAATCTAATGAGCAACATTAAAACACCCTATCCAAATGTTTCACCCATTGTCTAGCGACTGGGTCATAGCTCAAGGCTGCGCTCCAAGCAGGAGCAGGGATGGAGGGGTTCCTTTGTGGCAGGAAGATGTCAGCTGCTTCGAGAGGAACCAACCGTCGAATCCAGCCTCCTGCACCACCCTCCCATAACAATGGGTGGGCATCCACATCCAATCAGCAAAATTTCAGTCATATTTCTATCCGCGTGAGAAAGTATAGATAGTTGTAATTTTCACAGGAAATTTGCTCTATGATTCACAGCAACTGTGCTGGCATTTTTTTTTTCTGACAATTCTTCTGCTTCAGAGTCTTGTATCGAAACACACCGGGTTCGACCCTTGAGCCCGATAGATCGACCTTTTAAGCCCGACAAGACGACCCCAAGCTTGACCTTTCACGCTTGATCCCGAAGGGTCAGGACAAATGTCACATCACCGTACGCGAGGGTCGTGTCGTCGTTATAAAAGGGGCTGAATATATATACCACAGGAGCTGACTAACTTGTGAAATTACTGTGTTTGCTAATTGTGCCAAAAGCGAATCCTACGTTTACTGAAAGATTATATTACACTATTCATAACCCTATTTCGTTGTACATCCCAGCTGCATCGTGAGGCCTACGTTCCAATGAAATTTATTTCACTGGATTTACCTGAGACAGCAAAGTTTAGGTGCCTAACGGGTATTTCACCAGTGATTAACCTATGGTTAGTTTCATGTCTCGGTATACCATCAACGTCCTCAGGACATTCTAGGAGACAACGGTTCCATAAAGATTAAGCGTTTAGACTGTGTTGTTGAACAGAAGATAGAGAGGAGACATCGAAGTTGTGTGTATACTGGCAGCAAGATCCTGTGTCCCTGGACTGAATATGTTTGTTAATTTATGATTCGCATTCGAGGAATTTAGGATTTACACTGTGCACAGGAATGCCACTGTAGAACGCTAAGTCTAGTATTTATGGTTATCAGCTCAACAGGTCGGATCATTTCAGTTTCAAAAGTTGCTGAATAAAGAAGGCTCATCGGGTAAGACCTGAATATCCCGTGTTTTGTACTGAGACGAACCTAGTCGTCATTAGCTCTTCCAAATGGAGTCACCTTCCACACCTAGATATTGTTATGCTCTACTCCTTCCCACAACGTGTCAATGTCCCTTCCCACATTCCCATCACCTACCATTCCACATTATTCTATTATAACCACCCCCTTCTGTTCCAAACGCTTCATGGCTCTATGCTACATATCTACATCCCTACACTAGCCTTCAAAACCTATCATCACTCCTTGCTTCCAGGCATTATCATTAACTCCTTCCTACGCCTTTTACACATTCACCATACTTCACTATCCTTACCACATATTCCATCTCTATATCTCTCCTGAAACTCCATCACCATCCTCTGCCACGCCTTATCTCCATCTACTCCCACAACCATCCCTTACCTTATCCAAAAGCCTCCTCTCACTCCCTATCACTCATCTTCCACATCCAATCAGCAGCAGCAGAAGCAACGTCTCCAAGACCTTATCACTAATCCATCTCTCCACCACACTCTCTCATCACGTCTCTCAACACCTATCATCATCTCTCTCTCTCTCTCTCACCTTCACACTGCAGGACTACTATCTCCAGCACCTCATCTCCGTAAACTTACCAACCACACCCCATCGCTATCTCTCCCCACAACCCTGCTTGCACCCCTCGGGGAGACGCGGGTCTCAAAGAGTTATCGCCTGTTACACAGCGCTGGCAGGTGTTTTATTCGCTTCCATGTGGAATTCATTCTCCCTTCCATATGAAGTTTATTCTCTCTTCCATGTGGAATTTATTCTCCCATGTGGAACTTATTCTCTCTTCCATGTGGAATTTATTTTCTCTTCCATGTGGAATTTATTCTCTCTTGCATGTGGAATTTATTCTCCCTTCCATGTGGAATTTATTCCCCAAGAACGATTCATTTTCTCTCGTCTTAGTTAGGGATCAATTCCCAGCTTACCATAATCTTCCCTCTTTCTTTCCAATCTCTCTCTCTCTCTCAAGCATATTCGAAGACTTGTATCGCAATAGAATGAAATAAGCTTGTAGGCCAGCGTCTCTCGAAGCAGCACACGTGTGATGGAGACGCCATAAAAAGGAGGGCATTGATTATGCACGTGGCTGCATATTTACACGATGGTGATACGATCCCTCATGAGGCATGTCATTAATTTCCTCCTGGCAACTGGCCATTCATCATTTGATTTTTCTTTGAATTGCAATGTACAAGAGAAACAAAAAAAAAAAATAAGTACAGTATGTTTAGACGTCACATCAAAAGTCATGTGAGAGCAAAAGAATAGGAAATAGAATTTTGAAGCCGATTCGTCAAAGCGGGAAAGGCGACCAGGTATGTAAAGACGAGAGAGCAGAAACCAGATTTATTGAGAACCAAAGGCAGGAGGTCCTCATCGGTATCTTATACAGAAATATGTCACGTATTACAATCATTATCATAATTGTCACGTCGAAGCTTCTTGGTACGAATGCTCAGCCACAACTTCAACGAAAATGTTACGCCGAAAAAATTGGTGTGTGACCGCTGCTTCCACCGATCGGATGAATTTCACAGCGAACCCTCTATTAGCAGGGATCTATCTGCTTTTGTTTACACCAGTCTTTTATTCTAAAACCAGGAGGATGATTGGCAAACAAAGGACAAAATAAAAATACTATTCCCCTCATCACAATAAATAAAAGTTTAGAATATCTCTGCATGTACTGCTATACTTTGGGGCATTTAACTGATTTTCTAGACGGCAATAAAACTTTAGGAAAAGAGGTAGAGAAATAGATCAGCTTTTTGACACTTAATGAACTAGCTTTTCATCTCTCTACCTGACAAGTGTTCCCAAGCGACTCGGTTCCCACTGCACTTGACCACCTGTGTCACTGAGGCAATAATAATGGGAGAAACAATCGTACATATTTCATTGCGTTTATTACCTTCTCGTGATATATGTATATATACATACTCGAGCACCGCCATTCAAATTTGTGGCTCAGCGATAATTCATCTACACAGCAGGAAGAAGACAGCAGTATTTCACCTCCTCCCAGAGTTATGTAAGGTCTTCTCGTGTCTCACGACGAAGACTCCGATAGCAGCGTTTCATTATGTGATTACGAGTGCACGGATGGTCTGCTGTTTCCGTCGATGTTCACAAATCGTGATAGAGGTCGATGATTGTCATGAGAAGTCAATTGCTCTTCACGATACTGAAACCGACGAGATTTACCTGATGTCTAGAGCAATGGATGAAAAGGTTTATAGTCATTTTGGTATATGGTGTCCGGTGACTCTATAACTGGGACTCTTTACGAAGCACTGCCCATAAGATTTCGCTGAGGGATAAGCTATATCTTGGCAGGAATTTGAAGTAATTCGTGGAAATTCCATTATAACTGAGAAGCGTATTATACTCATCTCAGACTACAGAACCAAGCATGCTTTGTTCATGGCGACACGCAAGGAGACAATAAAGATAAATGCAGGATCTGCATGAGAACATGTTACGCTGCGTGAGCACATGTTACGCTGCTTGAGAACATGTTACGTTGAGTGAAAACGTGTTACGCTGTATGTCGAGCTTGTAAAGTTATACGATGAATCAAATTTGCCTACCCACTTGTCTTTTCAGTACGACCTCCTAGTGCTGGTGTGATATGGCTTTGACAATTCCTAGATTTCGTTTACATTTCGTGGTCTGGATTATCTCTAGGGCAAAAACAACATATATGTGTAAAGAATACTTATAAAAAAAAAAAGATACCAAAGTGAATCGATTTACCCCAGACACTTAAAAACCAGGATTATTTAAGCTTATTCTATATTTCAGAGAGACTGCCTCTTTATGGGACAAGATTAGACATTTACATCCCCAATTAGAAAATTCTATAGACACCCCAGCTCGCTGTATTGACACTAAACGGTTTCTTGTGCCATAAGGCTCCGCAACTTCGTTAAGCTCCCGCTATAACTTAGGAACAAAACTTCTGTAAGAAAAATAGATATCAAATTTAGGTGCGCCCGAAGCTAATTCCAATCAATGAAGCTAAATTTCGCTTCTGTCTATCCCAGGCGAACTGCACCAACTGAACAAATCCTGAGCATATAGCTGGAATAAATCTAACCTATCTGGGAATATAGTATTTCTTACTCTTCATTTTAGTGGGTATCTAAACCTCTTGAGTCTCAGCTAGCAAAACAGATAGAAGCAGAATATATTTTACATAGCGTGGATCTTTCGCGATGATCTGTAGAAGCTGATTTATTTTGTATAATCTCAGTTTACATCTGAGCTGTTTACGGACCCGTGAGTGAATCATATACTAGTAGGCATTCCCCAGTGTCTCTCACAGACGCGTGTGAGGCACGGCTTCTACAGCATGTGGGGAGAATAACTGGCAACATGAGGCTAATGGAGCTTCGCAAGGAAGATATAGGAGTCACACCATCCACGATTAGCAAGGTTTGTGTGTGATACAAGGATGATACAAGGGCAACCCTCGAACAAGGGTTATCTCAGTTTCATACACAAAGATTGCATGACTGACCAGTTCAGTTATTCTAAGGTATATACATTCAGGGGTTTGTTATTAACAGGTCCTCCAATACGTTTGCCAATAACCAAAAGAATCTGTTCAGCTTTGAACTGCCAGAAACTGAGATGGAAGACGCTAAAGTCTTTGAAAATTCTTAAGTATTGTATTACGACACTGCTGCTTAAGGGTCTGTTTTCTGAGAAGAAGAAGAAGATACACGTATAAGAGCCTCATGCTGTGACTGGGTGAGCCTGTTTCATGCGGAACATCGAGTTGCAGCTTCGATCTCTCCAGCAGCGAGGCGGCGACACAGACTACGGACCACAGCAGACGACGAGGCCCACTGCACCAACCACTTCCCAAATGGTGGTGTTACCCACTGATGAGGAAGATATACGCAATCCCTCGGGAACCGAGTAAAAGGCTTTTCTGTAAATGGCATGTCGTTAATGACTCGAATGCCCGCTGTATTGCTACAGGCTATGACAATATCAGCTGATGTAACGACGATGGCCAGCGCTGTGGCAACGGGATAACTCTGAGAAGACCTGTGTCTGTACTAGCACTAGTTATAGCGAATTCCTTTCTGGGATTAATCCTGTTAATCCTTCTTAATTACCCTTCAGTTTTTCTCTTCATAGTTCCTCATCCGGAACTGAATGGCACTTCGGACTCTTTGCGTAATCTCTAAATACATCTATAACTAGAAAAATACCTAGACACCTTTTTTTCTAACCACTTACAGAGTTTAAATTCTTCCTCAAGATATTCCCAACACTTGCACTCCTGGATCCCTTTTAATAAACTTCTCTCTCGTGTGGAAACCACATCCAAAATGTGGTCTAAATGTTTCTTATCAGCTTCCTGGAGGTCTATAAACTGGCTCTGGCAATATATACACATAATCCAGGCTGGGATGAGACTCGTCTTATGCTATTCAAACTCTCGCAAATTTGATTAAAAGATTCACTCCGTGAACCAGTCTTCTCCATTAGGTTTGGTTAAAAGCCGTTCTCTGTTGTATAGAGATAAAAAGAAAAAGCAATTTTGATTAATGTCTCAATTGGCATCTTTTTCTCCCTTTGAAGAGTACACCTGTGTTTATGACATTATCAAGAGTTTATCCGAAAGAGTGTCATGAAGGAAAGTTATAGTTTGCAAGGAATGAATATATACTTTGATGAGATAATAGGAAGGATTGATAAAGACAGTCAGTAAATGAATGTGGAATATAGGAATTAAGGAAGAAAGGAGTTAAAGAAATAAAGGGAAGAAGATAGAAACCAATCAACTGGTGAAGAGAGGAAGGGAGGATGGTAGACTGGATGGAATTAAACACGAAGATAGGATATGAACAGGAAATAGATAAGAATAGATAAAGAAAGATACATCACTGAAAAGATACAAAGAAAAAATAAGTGACGTAGGAAAAGATAGTCAGATAATATAGAATTTCTCCATTTCGGAGCTAATCTATAGAGCTACAATACCAGTGAAAACTTTTAGTCACTTGACACTGTGATTTCCTACCAAATGTCATGGAAATGAAACATCAATTAGTGACTGTAGCAAACAACAGTTTGATGAAACATAGAAAAGTACTACAGGGCACCCAATCAATCCAGGGCAAACGAGTACTCTTGACGATAATGAGAAAGATTTTCAAATTGCAAATGGTTAATTATACAAAACTGAACCTCCCAGGCATTTCCTGGAAATTTGTTAGAGATGGGAAATTGCGTCTAACTGCTCCGATAATGTGGAATCGTCCGAAAAATGTATTTCCTCGATAGATCTTCAACATGAAAAGTTTAGAAACAGTAAACGTTGTGAAGGAGGTCTCAGAGATACACACACACAAACACACGCACACACACACACACACACACAACCTTACACGGTGCCTAGATAGACTCTAAAGCTGATCTGATACACTGCTGATGAGATTCAGCCTGAATATATGTAAGACAAGGAAGACAGGACGCAGGAAATAACCTTTAGATATCTGTGTGTGAAAGAGACCTGGGAAGTTGACATGTCCTTAGCCTGTCGTCAGAGTCTAAAATTAGGAGTAATTAGGGATAATTATGTATTAGGAATAATTATAAAGCATGTATATAAAGAAGCTTAAATTCAAATTATACCCTTCAGTGACTAACTGCTGTAATGCTGCTTTTTCAGTCTCAGGAATGTGTTATAATCCCTCGCAAGTCCTGGGTTCGAGTCCCCGCCGTCAGCTCTCATTAAACACACGAGTTGATACACCCTGAGCTTTTATGACACAACCTAATTAGAGACACGCCATCTTCTGTCATGTGATTTGTCCTCACATGCCTTGTCATTGTCTTTTTT
>JAUUDW010466141.1:0-19371 GCA_032361385.1 Panulirus guttatus | reverse complement strand
CGGACCCTCCTATTGCCGTGGCACTGGAGGGACACCTGCCCCCACAGGACAGTGATGGCACTCCACGACAGCATGGAGGTGTGGGGCAGCGTCAGTATGTGTGACAATATGAGGGATGATGTGGGGCACTGTGAGTGTGTGAAGCAGTGCGAGGGCGTGCCGCTGTATGAGACTGTGTTGGGGAAGTGTGAGTGCGTGGCGCAGTGTGAGGATGTGGGGCAGTGAGGACGGGTAGGCAGTGTGAGACTGTCAGGGCGCATGGAGCAGCGTGAAGGTGTGGAATAACGCAAAGGCTTGGGTCCGAGTAGGTGTGAGGGGCTGTGTGAGAGTATGAGGCAGTGTGAGGATGTAAGACAGTGTGAGGGTATGAAGCGGTGTGCACGGAGGAGACGGTGACGAGGATGGTATCGTAGCTTTTTCCCTGACTGTCGGAAGAGGTTCAAGTGATGGTTGATGAGAATTTGGATGATTAATGTGTTCAGCGCTTCTTGACAGGTGGTGTAAGACAGAGCGAGGATGATCAACTGATTTTTTTTCTAAGCTATTGCCGCTGTCAGCGGCTAGTGCATTGTGCACCCCATGCTCATCCTGTAAACGGTAGCGCAAAGGGATTACAAAAATCACAAAGGGTCTTTGTCAAACCCCAGCGAATAGATGATGAAAGCGTAAATTGTTACAAAGTTGGTTCATTTCATAATTCAAAGTCTCTCATAAAGGAAATTTGTGTGGCACATGCAGAAAGTGGAGACACCTTCAGAACTTTAAGTGTCTTAATTACAATAAGGTGTTGTGCCATACTTGCGGGGTTTGTTTGGACCTATGTCCAACAAGTTTCTTTCTTTTTCACTCTAAGATACAGTGTTCTAGAGTGTCCATATATCTCTGGCCACAAACTTTACGGTTCTCATGATTAACGTCTACAGATAGGCCAAAGCGCAAATAGTGCCTCTAGCCTATCTTAATATAGCAATGACAATTTGTTACTTTCTTCATGCATGCTCTTCCCTACGTCTTTTCTAATAGGCCCAGTTGAGTTCTGGAAAGGGAAGGGGACCAAGTGAGGAAGGGACTGGTGACTTTAGGAAGAATTGGAGTGATGGAGATCTTCCTGAGTTAAGGCGCAATGAGTTCGTCTTGAGTCTTTGAAAATTGTAAAGACAATAGATGGAGGATTTGATGATGGTGTTAATGTATTCCTTCCAGCTTATTTTATCATCCAAAATCAAACCATGAAGCTTGGTGGGCTGAAAAACCTGAAGAAGACTGTATGGGGTGGGGCATAGTTAAATTAGTTAGGGTCATGGTTACATGGCTGGCGGTAGTCCAGCTCTAGGGTTGTTATGGGTGTTATGGAGGGTTATGCATCGGGAGAACGTACCTCCAGGGAACAGATGCATTCTTTAAGGAATTGTTTATAAGGATCAGGAAGCACAAGGAAGTCATCTTTGTTCCCTGTGGAAACTACACGTCTGAGATTGGAATGTGGAGATAGCACTAGGGAAAAATACGGCCTGACGGCGCTAAGTGTGGAATTCTGTAAAGCAGGGAATATTGAACATTTATTAGTGAGTGTGTCATGGCTTACTCAGTGAAGTCAGTGAAGATGAGAACCACATAAGTCTTACGTTTCTTGGTTGCGATGTATAAAGTCTAGGAAGCTACTAAGCAGCCAAATTGTTGATAGATTAGGGAACTTGTAGTGTCTGTTTACGCCCAGCTGAAAATAAACCTTTCAAAGATTAAGATGAGGACCGAGGTGATGGCACTAGGTCGTAATTCGTTGAGATTGTGGAACTGCTGACTTTGGCACTGGGAAAATATATGAAATTATCCAATCTGTGGGTCATTTTTTGAGTAATGGAAGGAGACAGTGAAGTGGTAGAGCTTTGGCTTCCTCGCAGTTTCGTAGGTAATCTACTGGATGCAGTAGAGCGCTTTACCACAAGAAAAAAAAAGGAAATGACACCATGCCATTTTTCCTTTTGGATTCTTGTAATGCGCCTACATAGTGCTGCACCCAACGACAAGGGTGTGTTCTAGCAAACACAGAGGCATCCGAAAGCATAAATGTGAGCTAAAAATTGCACAAAATCATGCGAAGAGAATCCAGGGCTGCTTTCCTTTTTATTCCCGTTCAAAGAACATGAGAAGTGAGTTTGGCTTTTTGTCACTAGTTTGATACCTTGGTTGCACAAGCTGTTAAAAATCGATCAAAACATTTGAGGCACCCAGTTGAAGGCTTCCCCACCGGCTGACCAGACCCGTGCTGAAATATCATTTCTTTTTGTGCGTTCTCCGGACATTTCAACCACGTATCGATTACACAAGGTACGTATGTTCCCAGGAAGTGAATCACTTCGAACGGTCTCAGTTCATGTGTTCTGTGTTCATGAATATTAAAAGTAATCAGCTCGTTTTCAGACACAGGCAGCTGCTCAGAGTACATTTTTCCTTTTTTCTTCTTTATACCTTCACTTGGGGAGGAATTCAGACTGTAAAAGAGCATATCAGAGGGCTGGGGGTGGGGGAAGGTGTTGAAAATATGTACGGTAAAGGTCTGGCGCGCAGTTGAAATAATGTAACGGACTAAATAATAGAAAAAAAACTTTCTTTTATGAATTCTATGGTAAATTCTGTTAAATTTTGTTACATAAAAATACTAGGAATGGTCATACCCCTGCATGGGTAATGAAATACATTATAGCATCAATTTGTCAGTCTTAACATCCGGAAATACTAAATGGTTATATATGGTACACAGGAAAAAAAGAAGCATTTCCTTCTTAAAAGGTCACTTGACCCCAGGAACTGTTGATACGAAATAACTTGGGGACAGGCACAAGCTGTGGGGAGGGGAGCAATTTTCCCCGTACTTGACTCAAAAATGTAAATACACTAGCTGTTCATTCCTTGCGGAATTATTTGTTTTAAATGGGATGCTCGTTTAGACACATTCATTTGGACATAATAGTGAAAACACATTTCATTTTGAAATATTAACATTCAAAAAGATGCTCGTTTTGTAAAGAAATATTTGCATCCACATAGCTGTTTATATGACATTAAGTATTAGCTGTCTCCGTTTAGCGTAATTCAGCCCCTGATAACACAACTGTGAATGTCTTAGCTATGCACTTTCAATCCTTTGAAAACTATCGTAATAAAATATCTTTCCCCTTAACCATCTGTCCATTTGTCGGTATTTCAAGGTGTGGCTCTGTCAGATTCATAGCAAGAGCTCGCACGAGATTTCCAAAGAAGGCACGAACCACTTCTCTTGGGGCAGCATGCTAAAGTATTTTGATATTTTTCATTCGATTAGCAAAGAGGGAAAAAAAAAAACTCCTGGGGAGGAGTGCCCCCTGGCCCCTTCTCCCTGGAGCCTAGGATTCTGTTTCTTATTAGCACTACATTCCAACCGCATAAACCCTGTAGCTTAGTTTCTAAGCCACAGTAAGAATGGTACCCACCTTCGCCGGCAGGCGGCGCTCTCAGACTGGTATTACAAGCAATCCTATTGTACTTTTCTTTCTCTATGGGTTTACCTTGAGGCTCTGTAGTCGTCTACAGACTTTAAGTTCTTGTACTGGCGTTAGGGCAGCTGGGGCTCGGAGACAGGCTACGAGGCGGGTAGGGAAGTCTCTGGTAGATGGTGGCGAAGTGGTCGCTTTAAGTCGAGATGCTTCTTCAATGGAGAAGGAGGAACTCTCCTCGATCAGACCGCTCAGCTCTTTCAGTTTCCCGTACCACTGGCTGATGTCGGAGAGTTGTAGGTGTCGTCGTTTGGGAGTGCATCAAGATTTCATCGCAGTGCGTATTTCACGAATTATTTTCTTAGGGAAGGTCATTGTAGAGGCTAGTGTTGTGGCAGAGGGCCCGGTTTGCTGCTACATTATTCTCTTTGTGAAGGGTATGATCTGGGGCACATGACCTTGGGATAGCCTTACAGATTTTTCGTGGAAGCGATGTACGATAATGCAAGGGCTAGACTGCTACAGAGCGTCAGGAACCTTCTGTTTCGTGTGGGAGGGGTGCGAAGTGTGTGGCGGTATGAGTTTGTGAGGCACTGTGAGCGTGTGAAGTGTTGTGAGTTTGTGTTGGATGTTATGGCGCTGATGTAATTTAGTGTGCAAGTCAACAACGCTTAGCAGCACTCCAGCGTGAGGAAGCCAAACAATCCACGGTCCAAAGTAACGTATTGCTGACTCGTTAACCGTCCTGTTTGTTTTGGTATTCGGCCCCAGGTGTTGAGGCGATGTTTGGCCGGCGAATCACTGAAACGAGATTTGTCTACAGCGATCGACACGGGACGACGGTACCGGTCAGCCATACTGGTTAAGAAGTGTTATGACTGTGTTCAGAAAGGTTTTCTTCAACTTGTGATGAATATTGCTCCCCCTGTACGTTCATGGCGAGAGACCACCTGGTTCAAACAGGCTGCTATAGAGCGTCGAACACGCTCTTCCCCCTTGAGGGATGAGTACCAAGTGTGTGGATTCAAGAGTTCGTGGGACAGTGTGAGCATGCGGGGTAACATGAGTCTGTGAGGGACAATTTTCGTAGAACAGCATGAGTATGTGAAGCAGCGTCAGAGTCTGGGGCAGTGTGTGTGTGTGAGACAGCGTAAGCGCGATTACTTGTTTGTAATGTTATATGGAGAGGTAGTTCTACACTCGTTGGGTCCCATCTCTAGAACTTTTTCTTCAATTATAAAACTTTTTAAATTTCTGTATGCTGTCCACATTCATAGTCTCGTCATTCAGCTTATTCCATTCATCCACTGCTCTTCTACTTTAAAAGTACTTCTTTACGTCTTTCCCAGTAAATTCTTGGCTTAGTTTGTTATGGCCTCTGGTCGTTCTGTCTTTTCATCTTTAGAATAAATGTTCGCGTCATTAAACTGGTCTACAAACTTTAAGAGTGTAGTTGGGTCACCCCTTACTCTCTTCTCTTCCATGGTGGACAAATTCTGTCTGTAACCTTTCCCTGTAATTCAGCTTTATCTTATTATATTTGTTGCCATATTCTGGAACTTGTCTGTTAGTTCTTTGTGATTCTTTATGCGGTGACTAGGCATGAGAAGAATATTCTAGGTCTGACTAAACGACAGATATGAACAACATTCTGAGTATTTCTTTGTCCATACACTTAGGTGTAATTATAATATTTGCCAGCACACACTTCTCCTTTAATATTCTCCTAAGGTGATACCCTGACGACAGGTTAGGGAAGATGCAATCTGCCAAGTCCCTCTCACACACAGACTCGTGTAGCTTATTTCCTGCTAGATAATATTCACGTGGAGATCTTTTTTCACTGTGTCCCATCCTCATTATATTACATTTATTCGGAGGGAATATCATTAAGCCTGCATCTGACCAACTTTGAAGCTTGTGTTAGTCCGCTTGTACGTTGATGCAATCCTCGCTTTTAACATCCCTCTTGACTTTAGGATCATCGCAAACGTATTATGAAAGGATTCTAGTCCTTCTAATAAGTCCTTTGCTATGGTCAAGAATAGCAATGGTCCTAGAACGGAACCCTGCGTCACACCACTGGTGATTTCAACCCATTTCAAGAAGGCTCCTTTAACATGCGTCCTTCGCTCCCTTCCACTAAGATAATCCTCTGTTCAACGCAATAGTTTTTCCCTTATCTCTGTCTGCAGATCTAGCTTCTTTACCAACCTCCTCTGTGGTTCAACGTCAATTTCTTTCTGGCAGTCCAGAATCAAACAATCCATTCAGGCTTACCTTTCGTCTTAAACAGAGCTCACTCTTTCTCAGAAATCTAGGAAGTTTGTTTCACATGATCATCCTTTCCTTGAAACTGTTACCTCTCACTTAAGTAGTTTCTTCTTTGTAAGTAGTCAATATATGCTTTTTGATTACTTTTCCCAGTACTTTACAGATTACGCTTGTCAGATCAGTGAGTATGGGGAATTATGCCGAGTTTGGAATAGTATGAGTTTACTTGTTACAGTATGAACGTATGGAACAGCGTGGGGAAGTGCGAAATTGTGGAAAGAATGAGACTGGGAGTGTGATCTTTTTTTTTTTTCATTTGGGGCAAAATGAATATGTGACGTAGTGTTAAGATGTGGGGAAACTGTCAAGTTACGAAGCACTGTGGGCGTGAGGACAATGAAAGGTGACGAGGAGTGTATGTGAGATAAGAGGGTGTGGGTAATGATGGGGTGGGAGGGTGTTATATTTTGTGGAGATGAGTGACACGACCCAGGTGTGGGCAGTACGTTAGGTGTGAGGAAATGTGCCAGTTGTGGGGTAGTATGCTGGTTGTGGGACAGTATGTTGGGTGAGGGGGCCGTATGCTGGGTGTGGGACAGTATGCTGGGTGTGAGGCCCCACACTCTAGTGTGGCCTAAAGAGTGAGTCCACCCATCCGGTGTTTAAAACACTCTTGTTTATGAGTATGAAGTGGTGTGTGTGTGTGTGTGTGTGTGTGTGTGTGTGTGTGTGTGTGTGAGCGTAATTTATATTTGTAAAACAAGGGAGGGAGCCCTATATCTTGATTCTCAAGTATCATATAACTAGTTAATTTTTTTTCATACTGTCAGTTTTACTTATATATATTGACCGACATGGCATGGGGCCATCCCGGGTGAAAGACAAAAGTAAAAGAAAAGGAAAGCAGGAGTCTATAGACCTGACTCTTAAAGGAAGAAAGATTATACTAAGAAGGAAGTCAAAAGAAAGACGATAATTCCACAGTCTAGATGTTCAAGGAGAGAAGGAGGCATCATAACGGCCAATCCCCGAGTGGCCGGTCTCTACACAAAGACTATGGAAAGCAGCAGCCAAACGCGCGCCGCGTGTCCAAACCTTGGGGGTGTGGACACATGCAGACAGCTCACGAGAACAATGGTCAAAATAAAACCTACAGAATAGAGAGGGAGAGAGCAGCAACATCGTGGCGTACAGAACGGGAAGGCTGAGGAGGGACGATGCCTGGAGAATTAATGAGCCGGAAGATGTCTCATTCCATTCTAGTTGATAGAGAGGTGGAGGATGAGTCACCCCAGACGTGTGAGCAGTATTCCATACTTGGGCAAATAAAACTGTCGATAAATTCGATGTTTACAAGAAAAATAATTACGGCACTTGTACAACACTCCCAACCTTTGGGAAGCAGACTTTGTGATGTTGATTATGTGGGGTTTCCAGGACTGAGTGGAGGAGATGGTTATGCCCAATATGTCTGTCTTATTACAGGGTTGAATTGTGATGTTTTGAAACTGTACAGAGGAAAAAAAAAATTCTTTAAAGAAATATAGAGAGAAATTGCAGTATCAAATTTTACAAGGTTACTGCTTCCCCACTCCGAAATGCTGCGCAGGTCCGTAATATGATCTGTACGAGAAAGAACGAGTATTAAAGGGAGAAAGGGAGGACAAGCAAGTCGAAGTACGTCAAGTGGAATCATTAGCATAAGACTGAATAGAGTTAATAGTAGAAGCGAGATCATTACTGAGAGAAGAGAAAGAATAGGTGATAGGACGGAACCCTGAGGAACACCACGACGGATGGAACAGGAGGAGAAGTCGCTCCATCGATGACTATTGCGATGGTGTGGCCACAAAGGAAACTATACATTAGAGAACAGAGAAAAGCTGTGAAACCAAAGGAAGAGAGTTTAGTTAGCAAAGAATTATGCCAAATCTTGTCAGAATCTGAGGAGATGTCGAGGGCCACGGCTAAGGTTTCAAGAAAATTCTTGTGAGGTGAGGACCAGAGGTGAGTCACACAGGAGACATCAACAATCATTAGTCATAACTTTGATGATTGCATTCATCCCTAATCTTATACTAAAAAGGTCCTTCATTACATCGTTTGTAAGAGTCTCTTGTTAATTTCTTATTATGGCTGCTAGTTTGTCTATCTTTGCATTCTTCGAAGACCTGATCACTGTCGACATCATCAAATTGGTTTAGGAGCTTTAAAGCTGTGGTCAAGTCATCCCTTATTTTTCTCTGACCTTTTACTATAACCCAGCTCTTTTAATTCTGGGACCAACTTTGTAACCCTCCTTTGGACCTTCTCAAATCGTTCTTTGTGTTTCTTAAGGTGCGGTGACTAAACTTGAGAAGCATTCTTGTTCTGGCCTTATATACGCTGTGCATAGTTTGCAACACATCTCTTTGCCCATGTAAGTGGGATTCTAATTTTTGCCAGCAGCCAGACTGTTCACTTTACACTTCTTGTTGAATTTCAACCACATATCAGACCAACTCTGGAGTTTGTCTACGTTCCTTTTGGAACTGCAGTTCCTGGAAAAGGAGCCCTGGAATAACACCAAGACCCCTTTCAAGAAAGGAGTCCTGGAGCAACTATAAAGAAATGATCAATACCGATGCTTGAATTCACTTGTAATATTTCCCGTCATGAGGTTTGTCTCTTTCTTAAGTGGGACTCCAGTGACAGGTCAGGCATAATGTCGACCCCTAGGTCTTTCACAGACATATATGTGTGTGTGTGTGTGTGTGTGTGTGTGTGTGTGTGTGTGTGTGTTGGTGCTTGTATGCCTGCGTTTTCCTGCTAAACGCCCTTCATCAGCTGGATACCCTCCCATGGCCTCCCTTACAACCTCGTTGATGGTAACTACCTCCGCTGCATCATTACCATGTTAGCGAAGCGCTGAATGCTTTAAATTAACTGAATATGTGCCAATTAACCTGAGTAATTCCGCCGTTGCACCTTAATTGCCCTGGCTCCCGGGCTTGATGATGCAACACGTCACAAGCAGAGGTAAGCGATGGGCGTTATGGGGCCAATTATCGAGTGATACAAGGGCTTGAGGCGTTCACTCTCGCCTCGTGGTTTCCTTCCGATAAGAAGGATAATTCGGGTTTTATAATCACATCGAGCAGGACGGTGCCTAAATAATCATTTCATTTAACGAACTGCTAAATGAAATGATTATGAAGAAGTATCCCCCAGAATAACCCTGTCCACATATTGAGGGGAGCAGGGTCAGCCATGTCAGGTCAGATTGGTAGACCTCACCGCCCCCTGCCATGTCAGGTCAGATTAGTAGACCTCACCGCCCCCTGCCCTGTCAGGTCAGGTCAGTGGACCGACCACCTGATCTCCTCCGGAGATTAGTTAATGAAACCATGACTCAATTTTACCTGTCTATCTAATCACTCCATCACTTATATCTTTCCCACTCCAGTGGTGATTGTGCCAAATAATTTAGAAACACTTCACGTCAAAGAACACGTAATCAGGATGCTTCCAATGCAAATGCCGTTCTCAACACGGGTCTTTTTCTCCAATATTCAAGATATAAAAGAATGGCTCGTCTTGCAAACTCGAATTTGTAACGAAACTTGGGAATAAACGTCAGGACTTGAGCTGGAAGATGGTGAGGCGTCATGAACTATAAATTACCGTGAGATTTGCGGAAGCCCCGTGAGTTTTGCGAAACGCATGAAGTTTGCAGACGTTAAACAAGGTTTGTGGTGCTCAGGTTAGGCTCGGCAAGCAGGCTGAGGAGACTTGACAGGCTTAGGATGCTTGTCAAGCAGACTGGGGAGTCTTGACAGGCTTAGGTTGCTTGTCAAGCAGACTGGGGAGGCTTGACAGGCTTACGAAGCTTGTCAAGCAGACTGGGGAGGCTTGACAAGCTTACGAAGCTTGTCAAGCAGACTGGGGAGGCTTGACAGGCTTAAGAGGCTTGTCAAGCAGACTGGGGAGGTTTGACAGAATTGTGGATGGTGGGAGGGGGGCTTTTTTTAGCGGACTTGTGAGGTTTGACAAGATCAAGAGACTTGTCAAGCAGACTGAGGAGGCTGGACAGGATTAGGGACCTTGTCAAGCAGGCTAAGAAGTGTGAACAGGCTCAGGGGGCATGTCAAGGAGGCTATGGAGACTACTTGGCAGCTAGTTCTTGACTTTTGTCAAGTAGGTTGAAGAGGTTTGTCTGGCGTAGTGGACTTGACAGCAAAATCTTTAAAGAAAGCTCTGGAAGCATGTCACACAGAGGCTTGTCAAATGAGCAAGACCCTTTAAGCAGGCCGATAAATAATGCCAATCTGAATGGGGGAGAATGGACGAAACATAAGTTTAAGAACTAATAAAAGGAAGGTTTGCATCTCCATTACCATTACTTAAGGGGAAAGGAGGGAGGGGGAAGGCTTTTAGTGAAGATTTACAAGGGATAATGTTCCTACCATTAGTGTTTAAATTGCTTTCGTGTTTTACAGGAACAAACGCTGGTGCGGAAGTGGAAGGAGGAAACGTTAGTTAAGCATGACAGTCGTCAGGAGACACTAGGTTCCAACCCTCTTGGAGGACGACGGTGCAGTCCTTGCGCACGACGGTACTTCCCTACGGTACAACGGTACGACACTACGGTACGGCTGTGCGAAGCTCCGGTTTTGGACCTGACCTCTCACGGTCAGGTCGAGGGGTTATTTGACATCACACACCCAAGGGTGGTACCGTCGAGTCCAAGGATCGTACCGTCGTGGTTAGAGACCGTACCGTCGAGTCCAAGGATCGTACCGTCGTGGTTAGAGACCGTACCGTCGACTTCGAGGATCGTACCGTCGTGTTTAGAGACCGTACCGTTGTGCTCGAGGATCGTACCGTCGTGTTTAGAGACCGTACCGTCGACTTCGAGGATCGTACCGTCGTGGTTAGAGACCGTACCGTCGACTTCAAGGATCGTACCGTCGTGTGTAGAGACCGTACCGTCGACTTCAAGGATCGTACCGTAGTGATTAAGGGCTGTACCGTCGTGCTCCAGAGATTCACAAACCTTTAGCAGAGAAAGGGACTACAAGATATTGCGAGAAATGTATACCTCACGGAATCTGGCTGTAGCCTTGGTAGTAAAAGTGAAGAGATGGTCGTATGGGAGATGATGTTTTTCCCAGTCTGTTGTCGAAAGGTGAAGGGTTCATGCTATGGTAAACAGGTCCCCCCAGTTAAGAACTTACCCGAAGGACTTTGCTAAACTTTATTTTTCTCGTGCAACTTTCGTTGCCTTAAAGTTCTACAGACTTAAGGCAAAGTATGTAGGCTGGTGACGGGTGGAGGCTTTATACGTAAGGGAATCACTTCTCCTATACATTTTAAATCTCTTTATGATGCTGTGATACGTTTTTCTCACGTGCAGTCATGACCTTCTTCCACAGGTATTCACAGATCTCTCGTTTGCCTCCTAACATGAAAATTAAGTTTCTGAAATCGCATCTATAGATAAATGATTTATCTTACGTATCTAACACACACACACACACACACACGCACACACACACACACACACACATACACACACACACACACACACACACACACACACACTCAATACTGTTTCTTAGGCAAACTTATACTATAAAGAAAGCCATAGAATTTGCACACTTACAGATTTTATTGTTTACACTAAGTTTGTGTTAGAAATGCTGTTGAATATACTATGTGTGTGTGTAAATACCTATTTGTACAGTACGGGATGGGAGTTCTGTTCTCATGGAACCCAATCTGAAACTATATTCTACTATCATACAGCTTTTGAAATTTCTCCGTACTCTCCACATTCACAATAACACCGTTCACTTTGTTCTCATCTTCCACTACAGTCATAGATAAAAGAACTTTTTCTTTACTTTTTTCTAGCACGTTTCTTGCTTAGTCTTAATGCTATATCCTCTGATTGTTCTGTCCTCTCGTTTTTCGAAAAAAAAACTTTCTCCTTACTCTTTTCCATGGAGGACAAGTTAATGGCCTCAAACCTTTCCCCGGATCTCTGCTCCCTTAATTCCTAAATCTTTGTTGCCCTCCTCTGGACCTCCTCCATCAGTTCTTTGGGGTTCTTTATCTGCGGTGACCAGACTTGAGAAACATATTCTGGCTATGGCGAAATATACGACAAGAACAGCTTCCCGAATACTTTTTTATCTATGCACTTGAATACTACTAGTAGTAGACAGTTTGTCTTCTCCACAGGTTTAGGTACAAATTCGACTCCTAAGTCCCTTTCATACACAACACACACACACACACACACACACACACACACCGATTCCTGCAGCTTTTTGTCTGTTGGACAGTCTTCTTACCAAAGCCTTCTCTCCCTAAAAGTTACATTCCCTTTACTTTGCATTTACTCGGGCTAAATTTCACGAACCATGTATCGCACTAATTTGGAGTTTTCTTCAGGTCCCAATGCAATCAGATGCAATCCTCTCACCTTTGTACTGTCCTCGTGGGTTTACCGTCATCCTCAAACGCATTCAGGAACGAGTCAAATCCTTCTGGCAAGTCATTTGTATAGTTTAAGAAAAGCAATGGCCCCAGGACCCAACCTTGCGGCACGTCACTAGTGACCCCACCCCACCTTGAGAAAGCTCCTCTGACATGGGGTCCTTTGTTCCCATCAACAAAGATAATCCTCTATCCATCTACGGAGTCTCCCTCGAATTCCTACCTGATGATCCATTGTCTTTACCAACCTCTTAATGTGGTGTGGTGTCAAATGTTTCTGGCACTTCAGACACACACAATCTACCCAGTCATCTCTAATGTCTGAAACGGAGATCACTCTCTCATAGAAGTCTAAAATCTTTGTTACAAATGACCTTTTCCTGAATCTAAAGTTTATCATTTGAGTATTTTGCCCTTTGCAAGTAGTCATCCATTTGCTTTCTGATTATCTTTTTCAATATTTTACAGGCCACTCGTTTGAGAGACCGGTCTGTAGTTCAGTGCCACTCTCCAGTCTTTCCTGGAGATAGGTATGACTTCTGTCATCCCCCTATTCCCATAGTCTTACCTTCCTTCAGCGACACATCAAATCTAAGGCCTTCAGCCTTTCCCTGTAACTCAGCTCTTTAAATTTTGGTGTGTGTGTGTGTGTGTGTGTGTGTGTGTGTGTGTGTGTGTGTGTGTGTGTGTGTGTGTGTTTTGCTCAGAATACCTACAGAATATATACAACTATCACGAAGTCATACGTAAACTTTGCAAACAAGTCCATACATTCCCCACGACTCTTCCTACCCCTCCTGTTGGCTGGCTGTTTGCTCACAAACAACCAATAAACAATTACTCACCGGACTCCACAAGCACTTTTAGTCTTCAAGAGTCAACAAACAATCACGTTAAGATGAACCATAATCACTTAGGTCTTGGAAGACTGACTTTATGTACACACACGCAAGTTATTTGGGTTAAGAACAGGCGAAGCGCCTCTGTAAACAATGAATTCTTGTTATTCTGTCATGTACTCTGAGACACAGGCGCGTCTCGGCTGCTTCCGTGATGGCTTGCATGCGCTACGTGCCGCGTGCGGCGTCCCGCAAGGAAGCTTGAGAAAATTCCAATACCCCACAGTTTTTCAAATCCCCAAGAACGATAACTTTAGCCCGTGAGTAGAACGACTCAGTCCACTGAAGGCGACGACTCAGCACCCCCCTAGAGTTCGATGACTCACAATCTTTCGACTAATGATGACTTACAACACTTTTAAGTGTACTGACGATTTTGGCCCACTGAGTACGATGAACATAGGCCTAGTACTCCAGGGTACTCCAGCTTAACACAAGAGAAAGGAAAATGGACACAGTTTTAATGAATGGCTGTAAAATCCAATGATTATATGTTTACACACATGAGGCAGACTCAAGAGATGAGGTCTAATCTATTATGGATGAGATACGATAAAATGTACCAAATTCCAGCGTAATGAAACATGCTGGAGTGCATTAGAAAAAACAGAGCATGCAAATTTTGAAATGGATTTTATTACTTTATTGATAAGAATCGTAACTGGAAGCTTAAACATCATTACTGAAAGCTTTAAAAATCGTTACTTAAAACTTGAAAATCATTGCTGGAAGCTAAAAAATTATCACTGGAAGATTAAAAACTAACTCCTAGTATATCATAATCATAAGTGGACGCTTCACAAAAAAACCTAACCAAAATCATGGTCAATTTTCATGAACAAAAGCCTAACCCAACTTAACCTCGCTCCTCGCAACAGACCACATTTTGGGTAGGGTCTCATTTATACTCGCCCTTTTATTTTCCCCTCTGACGTATATACATATTATTCCCCCAACAGCGCCCCACCCCTCTCCCCCCCATCTCCCCATCGCCCCCACCCCCCCTTCAAATATGCCAAGTTAATCAAGTACATTTATATGCCACGTTTATTCTGGAATAAAACCCCGGTATGGTTGAAATAAACTTCGCCATTTAACACAGGTTGCTCACAAGGCTAAGGCCGCAGGGTTGGCGGGAGGGGTCTCTCTCTCTCTCTCTCTCTCTCTCTCTCTCTCTCTCCCACCCTCGCAACGGGCCGCTTAATCGCATATTTTCCTCCCGTTAAAACGGGCTACCCCTTAATCTCGTAAATGGCACGGAAATTGTCAAGCAACGGCCGAGTTTGCCTTGTTTTTACAGCGTTTGTTCAAAGTTAGGGCGGCGCAGCAAACCACCAAACGGCGTTCAAGCAAAGAAAGGGGTGGGGAGGAGGAGAGGAACCACGGCCCACAAACAATGGCCCGACGTACGGGGTGGGGAACTAAAGCCCTACAAACAATGGGTTCGACAAACGAAGCGGTGAACTACAGCCCATAAAACAATGGCTCCACAAACAAAAGCGGATGAACCACAGCCCACAAACAACGCCGTCTGACAAATATCTCAGGAACCCTGATTAATTTTTCCATCATTTTTTTTTACCACATTTTCCATTTGAACCGAGATGGCCATGGCTGGGGGGGGGATGTTTTGCCACCACCCACAAACAAATGACGCCATGTAAACAAGAAGTGATGACCCATGGCCCACACAAATAACGGTGTCCTGCAAACAAGTGGTAACAAACCATCGCCCACGCAAACAACGGTGCCCAACAAACAAGAGGTGATGGATCACCGCCCACAAACAACTACCGTACCCTGCAAACATGAAGTGACAAATCACGACCCGCAAACAAAAGCCTCACGAAACAACAGGTAACGGATCACTTCCCACAAACAACGACCTTACAAGAAAGAGGCGATGAACTACCTCTCGCAAACAACGACCCTAAATACCATTAATAAGACACGGCATGAAACAAACAAAATGACCTATGACCCTCAAAAACAAACGCAGAACCGAGGCGTTCCAACAAAGAGAGCGGAAATCGTGATATATTGGCAAGACACAGAGACAGCATGACGACAGTGAAAAGGCTAAATGTGGTAACCAATTGTGGCGACAAATCACTACGCCAGAGATTTCACTGTTTTGTGGTTCATTTGGCACTGCAGAAGACACCGGTCCTTATCCAGCTGGTCATTGCATGCAGACCACAGGTCAAATATCAATGGCAGAATATCATACGTCAATAACAATTAACTACAGGTCAAAGGTTAATCAGGGGGTTAAATACTAATTAGAAGGCAAAGATTAAATTGGGGTTATAAACTTATCACAGATCAGAGGTTAATCTAGAGTTAATAGAGATGACAGCTCACTAATTGGAAACCATTTGGTGATGAGTCGAGGGTCGTTGTCATACACCACGGATCATGACTTTTGGGGTCAAGGGTCAATAGATCATAGGTCAACGTTTATCAGTAACAGGTCGGATGAAACGATTGACAGTCACTGATTACACGTCATTAGTGTTATCTCTAGAGAGATAGTGGATAAGGTTAGAGCATCATTCAGCAACTGAAGATCCGAAAGCGTAGAAATACCCGAGAGTACCAGTAATATCCTCATGTGTTCGAGTTGCCTAAAAACATATAACCCTAAAGGGAATAAGAAAAAGATAACTTCAAAGATAAGTATCAACATAGTTTAGCAAACCAGACGGGGATATGTTAGTAGTGTAGGCCTACGGGCCGTAGCCTCTACCAGCTAGCCTGACTGAGCGGAGGAATAACAACGACAGCTTGATCTCGGAACAAAGCTGTGGGGGTCGAAGACCTCCTACCCCATCGTCAGGTATAAGTAAACGCAAGGTATGATCCCAGACCCAGCTGTGGGGGGTCGAAGACCTCAGAAACCATCACAAGGGATACTTAAAGTAAGGTATGATCCCACATCCAATTGTGGGGGTCGAAGACCTCCTAAACCATAGTCAGGTATAAGTAAGATAAAGTATGATCCAAAACCCAGCTGTGGGGGTTGGAGACCTCTGAAACCATCGTTAAGTATAAGTAAGGTAAGGTAAGGTCCCAGACAAGGGGTGAGGGGTAGAAGAAGCCCAAAACCATCGTAAGGTATGGTAAGGTCCCAGACCGAGGGGTGGAACGTTCTAGAAGTAAGGCACGAAGCCTAAGACCGCTCATAAGCGTGCGAGGTATTCCAAAAACGTGGTCCGAAGAATGGAAGATCGCCAGATACCGTGACGGAAAAACTTTAAGCGTGACATATGCTCTTTAAGCGTGACGGTTGGCTTTTCTTTTTTTGCGTGACAAATGATCGAAAAGCATGCGAGGGAGCCTTAGAGTATGCAAAAAAAAAAAATATGAAAAAAAAAAGCGTTAAGGATGTTGAGAGGCATGAAAATGGCTAAAAAGCCCGGAAAAAAGATTCAATGGAGAAATGCTTTCAAAGCACACAAAACGATCTCATGCTCCTGCAAGCTGGTGCATCAGTGCCTTAAGACGTCTGAAGAACGTGGCATCCGGCCTATCCATCGCGAAGTATCTTAATTAAAACACGTACTGCTAATCGGCAGAAGACGACGACTGACAGCTGGTAAGACATACTGAACGACAGGGGAAAAAAAAACTAAGAAAAAAGAACGACGCATGACCCTAACAATAATAAAAGGACCCGAGAAAGAGGCGAGAGAAGAAGAGGCTGCCCCCCACCACCCCACTCCTCCTTTTGCCCAAAGGGAGGAAAAGAGAAACACTTTTGACGACCTTGGGGCTTGGGGGGCCCTCAGGTACGAAAAGGAGTAGGAGGGGGGAGGGGGGGAAAGGGGGAGTAGGATGAGGGAAGGTGGAGGAGGAGGTCGCTTCCCCCCTTACCCCTGGAGTGAGGAACCTCCCGAGGCCACAGTATAAGCGAGAAAGAGAGAGAGGGAGAGAGGAGGACGGATGGAGGGAGGGGCAGGCTCGAGGAGGAGAAACGCAAGAGGAACGGGCGGCCAGCGTTCGCCCTCCCGCTCCCCCAGCAGGAGCAGCAGCAGGAGCTCCTCCTCCTCCTCCTCCTCCTCCTCCTCCCCCGCGGCCGCACCAGACAGGCAGGCGGAAGAGAAGAGATTGGGGTGCGGGTGGGGTTGGGTGGGGGGGGGGAGGAGGGAGAGAAGGGTGAGGGGGGGGGGAGGCGGTGGCCTCCCGGGGGGCCAGGAGGAAGTAGGTGGATGAAAGCATCCTGCCCTCGGGTTGTTTGCCCCGACCAAATTGACATTCTTGCAATTTGACTGACTTTCTCGTGGATTACGAAAACGAAAGGATAGCTACAGGGACTCTGAGGAGGACGGGCGGGGTGGCCGGGAGACAGAGCCAGCTGGCGACAGTCCACCTAAGGAGGGCAAAAGACGGGGACCCCTCGCCTGGCGACGGTCCAACTTGGAGGAGGAAACGGGATAGAACTAGCTGGCAACCGTCCACCTGGAGGAGGATAGTAGGCAGGACTGGCTAGCTGGCGACTGTCCATCTGGTGAGGCCAGTAGACAGGAGTGGCTGGCTGGCGACTGTCCACACGAGAAGGACAAGGAGACGGGGACTTGACTGGCGAATAGTCCACGTGCCTCTTCCGATGTGAGCGACCGCCGGCGGAACCTAACCTGAACATCTCTCCACTACAGACGAAACAATACACATCGTCCGTGGGTGTGGGACGCCGGCAGGAGAAGAATGCCCTGGGTTCCTACAGTCACTTTAATATTTTAATCCACCGCCAAATGTTGTATGATGTCAATAAAGGGAAGGCGACCGGAGAGACGTTGTTTAGTCGGTCCATATCAACGAACAGCAAACACGGATCACGCGGAAAAAGGAATTTCATCTCCTTTCGAGATGAATTCTTTTCGTCAGTGTTGGACGTCTTCCGCTTCACAGACAAATCAGTAATGTCACTGATCTTTCCTTTTGAGCAGGAAACCAGATCTCTCGCTTAAGGGAAGAAGCAAGATCACTCGCTTAAGGGGACTAACCGTCTTTCTTTTATCGGACAGTATATCGACTGTTAATTCGTACATATTTTCATACGTGTCTGAGGAGAAGTTCTACTTTTAAGGGCTTGATGCCCTGAAGTATGCGACAGATTTAAAGTCAAAGGCATCAGCTGATTGGTGAGTGCTACTTGAGGGCTACTTCCCACTGAACTCATTCTACCTGGGGTTTGAGCCCAAGGAACTAGCATATCAGGGGCTTAATCCCACTTCCCTCACAATGCTTAGGGACTTAATCCACTCACAGCCACGACACAATGCATAAAAGCCGTAATGCCTATGCACAATGGCCTGTGGGCTCGTGGACTCTGAGGGGCACATTCGAAGCGATGTGGGGATGAGCATGAGCGGCGTGTGCTGCATCACCATCAGCAGCAGGAGTTAGAGCAGCGGTTCGATTCTGGGGTCAGAAACCCAGACACCCAAACCTCCGTTTTCTTTCGGTAGCTCATAAGCGAAGAACAAAATATGTTGAGACGCAGATCCTTCCTGAGTGGTTTGGTCGTGAATGATGAGGACATTATGATAACATTAATAAATGATAATCATTTCTTTACCAATGATTGTTATAATCATTTCTCTGTAATCCCTCAAGGCTATCAGTGAATATCATAAATACAGGTTTTTATATCAATAGTCGGAATTTAATACTACTATAAAAGTTCTCGTTTTAAATTTTCTTTTTTCTTTCTCTGTCACTGAATAATTATGTGCAGCTACATATACATAGAATTATCGCGATAATCAGCTATCAAACAATGTGCATACCGTGGATGCAAAACACGTGACGTTATCGACTCGTAACACGACCGGTATATAACGTTACCGACAAGTAACGCTTCTGACATGCGTAACGTTACCGATACATAACGCTAACGACATAACGCTATATCGACACATAACACAACCGACATGAAATATCTTTGGCACGTAATACTGTCGCAAAGTAACGTAACCGACAAGTAACGTTACCGACAAGTAACGCTATCGACACACAACACTACCGACCCGTTACACTACTGACAAGTAACATTACCAACCTGTAACGTTACCGAAAGGTAATTGTTTGCTCTTCCTTCCGAGGTTTGAGTATACACATATATGTGAACCATTTGTGGTTATGTGTGGTTGTGTGTGTATTAGTGTGTGTGTGTGTGTGTGTTAGAGTGTGTGTGTGTGTGTGTGTGCGTGTGTGTGTGTGTGTGTGTGTGTGTGTGT